>OX465292.1:18311202-18520581 GCA_949987695.1 Merzomyia westermanni
AAGATTTTTTTGAATAGGTCGGTCCCGGGCCAACCCTTCCGGAAGAGAAAGTATCTTAAAATTTAACAAAACCAAAGATCTAAAAACGTGCCAAATATCAAGCAAATCACATTATAAATAAGATTTTTTTGAATAGGTCGGTCCCTGGTCAACTCTTCCGGAAGAGAAAGTATCTTGAAATTGAACAAAACCAAAGCTCTACCAACATCCCAAATATCAAGCAAATCACATCATAAGTAAGATTTTTTTGAAATGGTCGGTCCCAGGCCAACTCTTTCGGAAGAGAAAGTATTTTGAAATTTAACAAAGTCAAAGCTCTACCAACGTGCCAAATATCAAGCAAATCACATCATAAGTAAGATTTTTTTGAACAGGTCCGTCCCTGGCCAACTTTCCCGGAAGAGAAAGTATCTTGAAATTTAACAAAACCAAAGGTCTACCAACGTGCCAAATATCAAGCAAATCACATCATAAATAAGATTTTTTTGAATAGGTCGAACCCTGGCCAACTCTTTCGGAAGAGAAAGTATTTTGAAATTTAACAAAGTCAAAGCTCTACCAACGTGCCAAATATCAAGCAAATCACATCATAAATAAGATTTTTTTGAATAGGTCGGTCCCTGGCCAACTTTCCCGGAAGAGAAAGTATCTTGAAATTTAACAAAACCAAAGGTCTACCAACGTGCCAAATATCAAGCAAATCACATCATAAATAAGATTTTTTTGAATAGGTCGAACCCTGGCCAACTCTTTCGGAAGAGAAAGTATTTTGAAATTTAACAAAGTCAAAGCTCTACCAACGTGCCAAATATCAAGCAAATCACATCATAAATAAGATTTTTTTGAATAGGTCGGTCCCTGGCCAACTTTCCCGGAAGAGAAAGTATCTTGAAATTTAACAAAACCAAAGGTCTACCAACGTGCCAAATATCAAGCAAATCACATCATAAATAAGATTTTTTTGAATAGGTCGGTCCCTGGCCAACTTTCGCAGAAGAGAAAGTATCTTGCAATTTAACAAAGTCAAAGCTCTACCAACGTGCCAAATATCAAGCAACTCACATCATAAATAAGATTTTTTTGAATAGGTCGGTCCCTGGCCAACTTTCCCGGAAGAGAAAGTATCTTGAAATTTAACAAAACCAAAGGTCTACCAACGTGCCAAATATCAAGCAAATCACATCATAAATAAGATTTTTTTGAATAGGTCGGTCCCTGGCCAACTTTCGCAGAAGAGAAAGTATCTTGCAATTTAACAGTGTCAAAGCTCTACCAACGTGCCAAATATCAAGCAAATCACATCATAAATAAGATTTTTTTGAATAGGTCGAACCCTGGCCAACTCTTTCGGAAGAGAAAGTATTTTGAAATTTAACAAAGTCAAAGCTCTACCAACGTGCCAAATATCAAGCAAATCACATCATAAATAAGATTTTTTTGAATAGGTCGGTCCCTGGCCAACTTTCCCGGAAGAGAAAGTATCTTGAAATTTAACAAAACCAAAGGTCTACCAACGTGCCAAATATCAAGCAAATCACATCATAAATAAGATTTTTTTGAATAGGTCGGTCCCTGGCCAACTTTCGCAGAAGAGAAAGTATCTTGCAATTTAACAAAGTCAAAGCTCTACCAACGTGCCAAATATCAAGCAAATCACATCATAAATAAGATTTTTTTGAATAGGTCGAACCCTGGCCAACTCTTTCGGAAGAGAAAGTATTTTGAAATTTAACAAAGTCAAAGCTCTACCAACGTGCCAAATATCAAGCAACTCACATCATAAATAAGATTTTTTTGAATAGGTCGGTCCCTGGCCAACTTTCCCGGAAGAGAAAGTATCTTGAAATTTAACAAAACCAAAGGTCTACCAACGTGCCAAATATCAAGCAAATCACATCATAAATAAGATTTTTTGGAATAGGTCGAACCCAGGCCAACTCTTTCGGATGAGAAAGTATTTTGAAATTTAACAAAACCAAAGGTCTACCAACGTGCCAAATATCAAGCAAATCACATTATAAATACGATTTTTTTGAATAGGTCAACTTTCGCATAAGAGAAAGTATCTTGAAATTTAACAAAGTCAAAGCTCTACCACGGTGCCGAATATCAAGCAAATCACATTATAAATAAGACTTTTTTGAATAGGTCGGAAGAGAAAGTATCTTGAAATTTAACAAAACCAAAGGTCTACCAACGTGCCAAATATCAAGCAAATCACATTATAAATAAGATTTTTTTGAATAGGTCGGTCCCTGGTCAACTCTTCCGGAAGAGAAAGTATCTTGAAATTGAACAAAACCAAAGCTCTACCAACATCCCAAATATCAAGCAAATCACATCATAAGTAAGATTTTTTTGAAATGGTCGGTCCCAGGCCAACTCTTTCGGATGAGAAAGTATTTTGAAATTTAACAAAACCAAAGGTCTACCAACGTGCCAAATATCAAGCAAATCACATTATAAATACGATTTTTTTGAATAGGTCAACTTTCGCATAAGAGAAAGTATCTTGAAATTTAACAAAGTCAAAGCTCTACCAAGGTGCCGAATATCAAGCAAATCACATTATAAATAAGACTTTTTTGAATAGGTCGGAAGAGAAAGTATCTTGAAATTTAACAAAACCAAAGCTCTACCAACTTCCCAATTATTAAGCAAATCACATCATAAATAAGATTTTTTTGAATAGGTCGAACCCTGGCCAACTCTTTCGGAAGAGAAAGTATTTTGAAATTTAACAAAACCAAAGGTCTACCAACGTGCCAAATATCAAGCAAATCACATCATAAATAAGATTTTTTTGAATATTTCGGTCCCTGGCCAACTTTCCCGGAAGAGAAAGTATCTTGAAATTTAACAAAACTAAAGGTCTACCAACGTGCCAAATATCAAGCAAATCACATCATAAATAAGATTTTTTTGAATATTTCGGTCCCTGGCCAACTTTTCCGGAAGGAAAAGTATCTTGAAATTTACCAAAACCATAGGTCTACCAACTTTCCAAATATCAAGCAAATCACATCATAAGTAAGATTTTTTTTAAGAGGTCGGTCTCGGGCCAACCCTTCCGGAAGAGAAAGTATCTTAAAATTTAACAAAACCAAAGCTCTACAAACGTGCCAAATATCAAGCAAATCACATCATAAATAAGATTTTGTTGAACAAGTCGGTCCCAGGCCAACTCTTCCGGAAGAGAAAGTATCTTGAAATTGAACAAAACCAAAGCACTACCAACATCCCAAATATCAAGAAAATCACATCATAAGTAAGATTTTTTTGAACAGGTCGGTCCCAGGCCAACTCTTCCGGAAGAGAAAGTATCTTGAAATTGAACAAAACCAAAGCACTACCAACATCCCAAATATCAAGAAAATCACATCATAAGTAAGATTTTTTTGAACAGGTCGGTCCCAGGCCAACTCTTTCGGATGAGAAAGTATTTTGAAATTTAACAAAACCAAAGGTCTACCAACGTGCCAAATATCAAGCAAATCACATTATAAATACGATTTTTTTGAATAGGTCGGTCCCTGGTCAACTTTCGCATAAGAGAAAGTATCTTGAAATTTAACAAAGTCAAAGCTCTACCAAGGTGCCGAATATCAAGCAAATCACATTATAAATAAGACTTTTTTGAATAGGTCGGAAGAGAAAGTATCTTGAAATTTAACAAAACCAAAGCTCTACCAACTTCCCAATTATCAAGCAAATCACATCATAAGTAAGATTTTTTTGAATAGGTCGGTCCCGGGCCAACCCTTCCGGAAGAGAAAGTATCTTAAAATTTAACAAAACCAAAGATCTAAAAACGTGCCAAATATCAAGCAAATCACATTATAAATAAGATTTTTTTGAATAGGTCGGTCCCTGGTCAACTCTTCCGGAAGAGAAAGTATCTTGAAATTGAACAAAACCAAAGCTCTACCAACATCCCAAATATCAAGCAAATCACATCATAAGTAAGATTTTTTTGAAATGGTCGGTCCCAGGCCAACTCTTTCGGATGAGAAAGTATTTTGAAATTTAACAAAACCAAAGGTCTACCAACGTGCCAAATATCAAGCAAATCACATTATAAAAACGATTTTTTTTGAATAGGTCGGTCCCTGGTCAACTTTCGCATAAGAGAAAGTATCTTGAAATTTAACAAAGTCAAAGCTCTACCAAGGTGCCGAATATCAAGCAAATCACATTATAAATAAGACTTTTTTGAATAGGTCGGAAGAGAAAGTATCTTGAAATTTAACAAAACCAAAGCTCTACCAACTTCCCAATTATTAAGCAAATCACATCATAAATAAGATTTTTTTGAATAGGTCGAACCCTGGCCAACTCTTTCGGAAGAGAAAGTATTTTGAAATTTAACAAAACCAAAGGTCTACCAACGTGCCAAATATCAAGCAAATCACATCATAAATAAGATTTTTTTGAATATTTCGGTCCCTGGCCAACTTTCCCGGAAGAGAAAGTATCTTGAAATTTAACAAAACCAAAGGTCTACCAACGTGCCAAATATCAAGCAAATCACATCAAAAATAAGATTTTTTTGAATAGGTCGAACCCTGGCCAACTCTTTCGGAAGAGAAAGTATTTTGAAATTTAACAAAACCAAAGGTCTACCAACGTGCCAAATATCAAGCAAATCACATCATAAATAAGATTTTTTTGAATATTTCGGTCCCTGGCCAACTTTTCCGGAAGGAAAAGTATCTTGAAATTTACCAAAACCATAGGTCTACCAACTTTCCAAATATCAAGCAAATCACATCATAAGTAAGATTTTTTTTAAGAGGTCGGTCCCTGGCCAACCCTTCCGGAAGAGAAAGTATCTTAAAATTTAACAAAACCAAAGGTCTACCAACGTGCCAAATATCAAGCAAATCACATTATAAATAAGATTTTTTTGAATAGGTCGGTCCCTGGTCAACTCTTCCGGAAGAGAAAGTATCTTGAAATTTAACAAAACCAAAGCTCTACCAACATCCCAAATATCAAGCAAATCACATCATAAGTAAGATTTTTTTGAACAGGTCGGTCCCAGGCCAACTCTTCGCAAGAGAAAGTATCTAAAAATTTAACAAAACCAAAGCTCTGCCAACATCCCAAATATCAGGTAAATCACATCATAAGTAAGATTTTTTTGAACAGGTCGGTCCCTGGTCAACTTTACCGGAAGTTAAAGTATCTTGAAATTTAACAAAACCAAAGCTCTACAAACGTGCCAAGTATCAAGCAAATCACATCATAAGTAAGATTTTTTTGAACAGGTCGGTCCCAGGCCAACTCTTCGCAAGAGAAAGTATCTAAAAATTTAACAAATCCAAAGCTCTACCAACATCCCAAATCTCAAACAAATCACATCATAAGTAAGATTTTTTTGAACAGGTCGGTCCCTGGCCAACTTTCCCGGAAGAGAAAGTGTCTTGAAATGTAGCAAAACCAAAGCTCTACAAACGTGCCAAATATCAAGCAAATCACATCATAAATAAGATTTTGTTGAACAAGTCGGTCCCAGGCCAACTCTTTCGGAAGAGAAAGTGTCTTGAAATTTAACAAAACCAAAGGTCTGCCAACGTACCAAATATCAAGCAAATCACATCATAAATAAGATTTTTTTGAATATTTCGGTCCCTGGCCAACTTTTCCGGAAGGAAAAGTATCTTGAAATTTACCAAAACCATAGGTCTACCAACGTGCCAAATATCAAGCAAATCACATTATAAATAAGATTTTTTTGAATATTTCGGTCCCTGGCCAACTTTTCCGGAAGGAAAAGTATCTTGAAATTTAACAAAACCTAAGGTCTACCAACGTGCCAAATATCAAGCAAATCACATCATAAATAAGATTTTTTTGAATAGGTCGAACCCTGGCCAACTCTTTCGGAAGAGAAAGTATTTTGAAATTTAACAAAACCAAAGGTCTACCAACGTGCCAAATATCAAGCAAATCACATTATAAATACGATTTTTTTGAATAGGTCGGTCCCTGGTCAACTCTTCCGGAAGAGAAAGTATCTTGAAATTTAACAAAACCAAAGCTCTACCAAGGTGCCAAATATCAAGCAAATCACATTATAAATAAGACTTTTTTGAATAGGTCGGAAGAGAAAGTATCTTGAAATTTAACCAAACCAAAGCTCTACCAACTTTCCAAATATTAAGCAAATCACATCATAAGTAAGATTTTTTTTAAGAGGGCGGTCCCGGGTCAACCCTTCCGGAAGAGAAAGTATCTTAAAATTTAACAAAACCAAAGGTCTACCAACGTGCCAAATATCAAGCAAATCACATTATAAATCAGATTTTTTTGAATAGGTCGGTCCCTGGTCAACTCTTCCGGAAGAGAAAGTATCTTGAAATTTAACAAAACCAAAGCTCTACCAACATCCCAAATATCAAGCAAATCACATCATAAGTAAGATTTTTTTGAACAGGTCGGTCCCAGGCCAACTCTTCGCAAGAGAAAGTATCTTAGAATTTAACAAAACCAAAGCTCTGCCAACATCCCAAATATCAAGTAAATCACATCATAAGTAAGATTTTTTTGAACAGGTCGGTCCCTGGTCAACTTTACCGGAAGTTAAAGTATCTTGAAATTTTACAAAACCAAAGCTCTACAAACGTGCCAAGTATCAAGCAAATCACATCATAAATAAGATTTTTTTGAACAGGTCGGTCCCAGGCCAACTCTTTCGGAAGAGAAAGCATCTTAAAATTTAACAAATCCAAAGCTCTACCAACATCCCAAATATCAAGCAAATCACATCATAAGTAAGATTTTTTTGAACAGGTCGGTCCCTGGCCAACTTTCCCGAAAGAGAAAGTGTCTTGAAATGTAGCAAAACCAAAGCTCAACAAACGTGCCAAATATCAAGCAAATCACATCATAAATAAGATTTTGTTGAACAAGTCGGTCCTAGGCCAACTCTTTCGGAAGAGAAAGTATCTTGAAATTTAACAAAACCAAAGGTCTGCCAACGTGCCCAATATCAAGCAAATCACATCATAAATAAGATTTTTTTGAATATTTCGGTCCCTGGCCAACTTTTCCGGAAGGAAAAGTATCTTGAAATTTACCAAAACCATAGGTCTACCAACGTGCCAAATATCAAGCAAATCACATCATAAATAAGATTTTTTTGAATAGGTCGGTCCCTGGCCAACTCTTTCGGAAGAGAAAGTATCTTGAAATTTAACAAAGTCAAAGCTCTACCAACGTGCCAAATATCAAGCAAATCACATTATAAATAAGATTTTTTTTAATAGGTTGGTCCCTGGCCAACTCTTTCGGAAGAGAAAGTATCTTGAAATTTAACAAAGTCAAAGCTCTACCAACGTGCCAAATATCAAGCAAATCACATCATAAATAAGGTTTTTTTGAATAGGTCGGTCCGTGGCCAACTTTCCCGGAAGAGAAAGTATCTTGAAATTTAATAAAAGTCAAAGCTCTACCAACGTGCCAAATATCAAGCAAATCACATTATAAATAAGATTTTTTTTAATAGGTCGGTCCCTGGCCAACTCTTTCGGAAGAGAAAGCATCTTAAAATTTAACAAATCCAAAGCTCTACCAACATCCCAAATATCAAGCAAATCACATCATAAGTAAGATTTTTTTGAACAGGTCCGTCCCTGGCCAACTTTCCCGGAAGGGAAAGTGTCTTGAAATGTAACAAAACCAAAGCTCTACAAACGTGCCAAATATCAAGCAAATCACATCATAAATAAGATTTTGTTGAACAAGTCGGTCCCAGGCCAACTCTTTCGGAAGAGAAAGTATCTTGAAATTTAACAAAACCAAAGGTCTGCCAACGTGCCAAATATCAAGCAAATCACATCATAAATAAGATTTTTTTGAATATTTGAATCTTGAAATTTACCAAAACCATAGGTCTACCAACGTGCCAAATATCAAGCAAATCACATCATAAATAAGATTTTTTTGAATAGGTCGGTCCCTGGCCAACTCTTTCGGAAGAGAAAGTATCTTGAAATTTAACAAAGTCAAAGCTCTACCAACGTGCCAAATATCAAGCAAATCACATTATAAATAAGATTTTTTTTAATAGGTTGGTCCCTGGCCAACTCTTTCGGAAGAGAAAGTATCTTGAAATTTAACAAAGCCAAAGCTCTACCAACGTGCCAAATATCAAGCAAATCACATCATAAATAAGATTTTTTTGAATAGGTCGGTCCGTGGCTAACTTTCCCGGAAGAGAAAGTATCTTGAAATTTAATAAAAGTCAAAGCTCTACCAACGTGCCAAATATCAAGCAAATCACATTATAAATAAGATTTTTTTTAATAGGTCGGTCCCTGGCCAACTCTTTCGGAAGAGAAAGCATCTTAAAATTTAACAAATCCAAAGCTCTACCAACATCCCAAATATCAAGCAAATCACATCATAAGTAAGATTTTTTTGAACAGGTCCGTCCCTGGCCAACTTTCCCGGAAGGGAAAGTGTCTTGAAATGTAACAAAACCAAAGCTCTACAAACGTGCCAAATATCAAGCAAATCACATCATAAATAAGATTTTGTTGAACAAGTCGGTCCCAGGCCAACTCTTTCGGAAGAGAAAGTATCTTGAAATTTAACAAAACCAAAGGTCTGCCAACGTGCCAAATATCAAGCAAATCACATCATAAATAAGATTTTTTTGAATATTTGGGTCCCTGGCCAACTTTTCCGGAAGGAAAAGTATCTTGAAATTTACCAAAACCATAGGTCTACCAACGTGCCAAATATCAAGCAAATCACATTATAAATAAGATTTTTTTGAATAGGTCGGTCCCTGGCCAACTTTCGCAGAAGAGAAAGTATCTTGCAATTTAACAAAGTCAAAGCTCTACCAACGTGCCGAATATCAAGCAAATCACATTATAAATAAGATTTTTTTGAACAGGTCGGTCCCTGGCCAACTTTCCCGAAAGAGAAAGTGTCTTGAAATGTAGCAAAACCAAAGCTCAACAAACGTGCCAAATATCAAGCAAATCACATCATAAATAAGATTTTGTTGAACAAGTCGGTCCTAGGCCAACTCTTTCGGAAGAGAAAGTATCTTGAAATTTAACAAAACCAAAGGTCTGCCAACGTGCCCAATATCAAGCAAATCACATCATAAATAAGATTTTTTTGAATATTTCGGTCCCTGGCCAACTTTTCCGGAAGGAAAAGTATCTTGAAATTTACCGAAACCATAGGTCTACCAACGTGCCAAATATCAAGCAAATCACATCATAAATAAGATTTTTTTGAATAGGTCGGTCCCTGGCCAACTCTTTCGGAAGAGAAAGTATCTTGAAATTTAACAAAGTCAAAGCTCTACCAACGTGCCAAATATCAAGCAAATCACATTATAAATAAGATTTTTTTTAATAGGTTGGTCCCTGGCCAACTCTTTCGGAAGAGAAAGTATCTTGAAATTTAACGAAGTCAAAGCTCTACCAACGTGCCAAATATCAAGCAAATCACATCATAAATAAGGTTTTTTTGAATAGGTCGGTCCGTGGCCAACTTTCCCGGAAGAGAAAGTATCTTGAAATTTAATAAAAGTCAAAGCTCTACCAACGTGCCAAATATCAAGCAAATCATATTATAAATAAGATTTTTTTTAATAGGTCGGTCCCTGGCCAACTCTTTCGGAAGAGAAAGCATCTTAAAATTTAACAAATCCAAAGCTCTACCAACATCCCAAATATCAAGCAAATCACATCATAAGTAAGATTTTTTTGAACAGGTCCGTCCCTGGCCAACTTTCCCGGAAGGGAAAGTGTCTTGAAATGTAACAAAACCAAAGCTCTACAAACGTGCCAAATATCAAGCAAATCACATCATAAATAAGATTTTGTTGAACAAGTCGGTCCCAGGCCAACTCTTTCGGAAGAGAAAGTATCTTGAAATTTAACAAAACCAAAGGTCTGCCAACGTGCCAAATATCAAGCAAATCACATCATAAATAAGATTTTTTTGAATATTTGAATCTTGAAATTTACCAAAACCATAGGTCTACCAACGTGCCAAATATCAAGCAAATCACATCATAAATAAGATTTTTTTGAATAGGTCGGTCCCTGGCCAACTCTTTCGGAAGAGAAAGTATCTTGAAATTTAACAAAGTCAAAGCTCTACCAACGTGCCAAATATCAAGCAAATCACATTATAAATAAGATTTTTTTTAATAGGTTGGTCCCTGGCCAACTCTTTCGGAAGAGAAAGTATCTTGAAATTTAACAAAGTCAAAGCTCTACCAACGTGCCAAATATCAAGCAAATCACATCATAAATAAGATTTTTTTGAATAGGTCGGTCCGTGGCCAACTTTCCCGGAAGAGAAAGTATCTTGAAATTTAATAAAAGTCAAAGCTCTACCAACGTGCCAAATATCAAGCAAATCACATTATAAATAAGATTTTTTTTAATAGGTCGGTCCCTGGCCAACTCTTTCGGAAGAGAAAGCATCTTAAAATTTAACAAATCCAAAGCTCTACCAACATCCCAAATATCAAGCAAATCACATCATAAGTAAGATTTTTTTGAACAGGTCCGTCCCTGGCCAACTTTCCCGGAAGGGAAAGTGTCTTGAAATGTAACAAAACCAAAGCTCTACAAACGTGCCAAATATCAAGCAAATCACATCATAAATAAGATTTTGTTGAACAAGTCGGTCCCAGGCCAACTCTTTCGGAAGAGAAAGTATCTTGAAATTTAACAAAACCAAAGGTCTGCCAACGTGCCAAATATCAAGCAAATCACATCATAAATAAAATTTTTTTGAATATTTGGGTCCCTGGCCAACTTTTCCGGAAGGAAAAGTATCTTGAAATTTACCAAAACCATAGGTCTACCAACGTGCCAAATATCAAGCAAATCAAATTATAAATAAGATTTTTTTGAATAGGTCGGTCCCTGGCCAACTTTCGCAGAAGAGAAAGTATCTTGCAATTTAACAAAGTCAAAGCTCTACCAACGTGCCGAATATCAAGCAAATCACATTATAAATAAGATTTTTTTAATAGGTCGGTCCCTGGCCAACTGTTTCGGAAGAGAAAGTATCTTGAAATTTAACAAAGTCAAAGCTCTACCAACGTGCCAAATATCAAGCAAATCACATCATAAATAAGATTTTTTTGAATAGGTCGGTCCCTGGCCAACTTTCCCGGAAGAGAAAGTATCTTGAAATTTAATAAAAGTCAAAGCTCTACCAACGTGCCGAATATCAAGCAAATCACATTATAAACAAGATTTTTTTGAATAGGTCGGTCCTTGGCCAACTCTTTCGGAAGAGAAAGTACCTTGAAATTTAACAAAACCAAAGGTCTACCAAAGTGCCAAATATAAAGCAAATCACATTATAAATAAGATTTTTTTGAATAGGTCGGTCCCTGGCCATCTTTCGCAGAAGAGAAAGTATCTTGAAATTTAACAAAGTCAAAGCTCTACCAACGTGCCGAATATCAAGCAAATCACATTATAAATAAGATTTTTTTTAATAGGTCGGTCCTTGACCAACTCTTTGGAAGAGAAAGTATCTTGAAATTTAACAAAGTCAAAGCTCTACCAACGTGCCAAATATCAAGAAAATCACATCATAAATAAGATTTTTTTGAATAGGTCGGTCCCTGGCCAACTTTCCCGGAAGAGAAAGTATCTTGAAATTTAATAAAAGTCAAAGCTCTACCAACGTGCCGAATATCAAGCAAATCACATTATAAACAAGATTTTTTTGAATAGGTCGGTCCTTGGCCAACTCTTTCGGAAGAGAAAGTACCTTGAAATTTAACAAAACCAAAGGTCTACCAAAGTGCCAAATATAAAGCAAATCACATTATAAATAAGATTTTTTTGAATAGGTCGGTCCCTGGCCAACTTTCGCAGAAGAGAAAGTATCTTGCAATTTAACAAAGTCAAAGCTCTACCAACGTGCCGAATATCAAGCAAATCACATTATAAATACGATTTTTTTAATAGGTCGGTCCCTGGCCAACTGTTTCGGAAGAGAAAGTATCTTGAAATTTAACAAAGTCAAAGCTCTACCAACGTGCCAAATATCAAGCAAATCACATTATAAATAAGATTTTTTTTAATAGGTCGGTCCCTCGCCAACTCTTTCGGAAGAGAAAGTATCTTGAAATTTAACAAAGTCAAAGCTCTACCAACGTGCCAAATATCAAGCAAATCACATCATAAATAAGATTTTTTTGAATAGGTCGGTCCCTGGCCAACTTTCCCGGAAGAGAAAGTATCTTGAAATTTAATAAAAGTCAAAGCTCTACCAACGTGCCGAATATCAAGCAAATCACATTATAAATAAGATTTTTTTGAATAGGTCGGTCCCTGGCCAACTCTTTCGGAAGAGAAAGTATCTTGAAATTTAACAAAGTCAAAGCTCTACCAACGTGCCAAATATCAAGCAAATCACATTATAAATAAGATTTTTTTTAATAGTTCGGTCCCTGGCCAACTTTCCCGGAAGAGAAAGTATCTTGAAATTTAATAAAAGTCAAAGCTCTACCAACGTGCCGAATATCAAGCAAATCACATCATAAATAAGATTTTTTTGAATAGGTCGGTCCCTGGCCAACTTTCCCGGAAGAGAAAGTATCTTGAAATTTAATAAAAGTCAAAGCTCTACCAACGTGCCGAATATCAAGCAAATCACATTATAAATAAGATTTTTTTAATAGGTCGGTCCCTGGCCAACTGTTTCGGAAGAGAAAGTATCTTGAAATTTAACAAAACCAAAGGTCTGCCAACGTGCCAAATATCAAGCAAATCACATCATAAATAAGATTTTTTTGAATATTTGGGTCCCTGGCCAACTTTTCCGGAAGGAAAAGTATCTTGAAATTTACCAAAACCATAGGTCTACCAACGTGCCAAATATCAAGCAAATCACATTATAAATAAGATTTTTTTGAATAAGTCGGTCCCTGGCCAACTTTCGCAGAAGAGAAAGTATCTTGCAATTTAACAAAGTCAAAGCTCTACCAACGTGCCGAATATCAAGCAAATCACATTATAAATAAGATTTTTTTAATAGGTCGGTCCCTGGCCAACTGTTTCGGAAGAGAAAGTATCTTGAAATTTAACAAAGTCAAAGCTCTACCAACGTGCCAAATATCAAGCAAATCACATTATAAATAAGATTTTTTTAATAGGTCGGTCCCTGGCCAACTCTTTCGGAAGAGAAAGTATCTTGAAATTTAACAAAGTCAAAGCTCTACCAACGTGCCAAATATCAAGCAAATCACATTATAAATAAGATTTTTTTTAATAGTTCTGTCCCTGGCCAACTTTCGCAGAAGAGAAAGAAAGTATCTTGCAATTTAACAAAGTCAAAGCTCTACCAACGTGCCGAATATCAAGCAAATCACATTATAAATAAGATTTTTTTAATAGGTCGGTCCCTGGCCAACTCTTTCGGAAGAGAAAGTATCTTGAAATTTAACAAAGTCAAAGCTCTACCAACGTGCCAAATATCAAGCAAATCACATCATAAATAAGATTTTTTTGAATAGGTCGGTCCCTGGCCAACTTTCCCGGAAGAGAAAGTATCTTGAAATTTAATAAAAGTCAAAGCTCTACCAACGTGCCGAATATCAAGCAAATCACATTATAAACAAGATTTTTTTGAATAGGTCGGTCCTTGGCCAACTCTTTCGGAAGAGAAAGTACCTTGAAATTTAACAAAACCAAAGGTCTACCAAAGTGCCAAATATCAAGCAAATCACATTATAAATAAGATTTTTTTGAATAGGTCGGTCAATGGCCATCTTTCGCAGAAGAGAAAGTATCTTGAAATTTAACAAAGTCAAAGCTCTACCAACGTGCCGAATATCAAGCAAATCACATTATAAATAAGATTTTTTTTAATAGGTCGGTCCTTGACCAACTCTTTGGAAGAGAAAGTATCTTGAAATTTAACAAAGTCAAAGCTCTACCAACGTGCCAAATATCAAGAAAATCACATCATAAATAAGATTTTTTTGAATAGGTCGGTCCCTGGCCAACTTTCCCGGAAGAGAAAGTATCTTGAAATTCAATAAAAGTCAAAGCTCTACCAACGTGCCGAATATCAAGCAAATCACATTATAAATAAGATTTTTGTGAATAGTTCGGTCCCTGGCCAACTTTCGCAGAAGAGAAAGTATCTTGAAATTTAACAAAGTCAAAGCTCTACCAACGTGCCGAATATCAAGCAAATCACATTATAAATAAGATTTTTTTAATAGGTCGGTCCCTGGCCAACTCTTTCGGAAGAGAAAGTATCTTGAAATTTAACAAAGTCAAAGCTCTACCAACGTGCCAAATATCAAGCAAATCACATTATAAATAAGATTTTTTTTAATAGGTCGGTCCCTGGCCAACTCTTTCGGAAGAGAAAGTATCTTGAAATTTAACAAAGTCAAAGCTCTACCAACGTGCCAAATATCAAGCAAATCACATCATAAATAAGATTTTTTTGAATAGGTCGGTCCCTGGCCAACTTTCCCGGAAGAGAAAGTATCTTGAAATTTAATAAAAGTCAAAGCTCTACCAACGTGCCGAATATCAAGCAAATCACATTATACATAAGATTTGTTTCGGAAGAGAAAGTATCTTGAAATTTAACAAAGTCAAACCTCTACCAACGTGCCAAATATCAAGCAAATCACATTATAAATAAGATTTTTTTTAATAGGTCGGTCCCTGGCCAACTCTTTCGGAAGAGAAAGTATCTTGAAATTTAACAAAGTCAAAGCTCTACCAACGTGCCAAATATCAAGCAAATCACATCATAAATAAGATTTTTGTGAATAGGTCGGTCCCTGGCCAACTTTCGCAGAAGAGAAAGTATCTTGAAATTTAACAAAGTCAAAGCTCTACCAACGTGCCGAATATCAAACAAATCACATTATAAATAAGATTTTTTTGAATAGGTCGGTCCCTGGCCAACTTTCGCAGAAGAGAAAGTATCTTGAAATTTAACAAAGTCAAAGCTCTACCAACGGGCCTAATATCAAGCAAATCACTTATAAATAAGATTTTTGTGAATAGGTCGGTCTTTGGCCAACTTTCGCAGAAGAGAAAGTATCTTGAAATTTAACAAAGTCAAAGCTCTACCAACGTGCCAAATATCAAGCAAATCACATTATAAATAAGATTTTTTTGAATAGGTCGGTCCCTGGCCAACTTTCGCAGAAGAGAAAGTATCTTGAAATTTAACAAAGTCAAAGCTCTACCAACGTGCCGAATATCAAACAAATCACATTATAAATAAGATTTTTTTGAATAGGTCGGTCCCTGGCCAACTTTCGCAGAAGAGAAAGTATCTTGAAATTTAACAAAGTCAAAGCTCTACCAACGTGCCGAATATCAAACAAATCACATTATAAATAAGATTTTTTTGAATAGGTCGGTCCCTGGCCAACTCTTTCGGAAGAGAAAGTACCTTGAAATTTAACAAAACCAAAGGTCTACCAAAGTGCCAAATATCAAGCAAATCACATTATAAATAAGATTTTTTTTAATAGTTCGGTCCCTGGCCAACTTTCGCAGAAGAGAAAGTATCTTGAAATTTAACAAAGTCAAAGCTCTACCAACGTGCCGAATATCAAGCAAATCACATTATAAATAAGATTTTTTTTAATAGTTCGGTCCCTGGCCAACTTTCGCAGAAGAGAAAGTATCTTGAAATTTAACAAAGTCAAAGCTCTACCAACGTGCCGAATATCAAGCAAATCACATCATAAATAAGATTTTTTTGAACAGGTCGGTCCCAGGCCAACTCTTTCGGAAGAGAAAGTATCTTGAAATTTAACAAAACCAAAGGTCTGCCAACGTGCCAAATATCAAGCAAATCACATCATAAATAAGATTTTTTTTAATAGTTCGGTCCCTGGCCAACTTTCGCAGAAGAGAAAGTATCTTGAAATTTAACAAAACCAAAGGTCTACCAACGTGCCAAATATCAAGCAAATCACATTATAAATAAGATTTTTTTTAATAGTTCGGTCCCTGGCCAACTTTCGCAGAAGAGAAAGTATCTTGAAATTTAACAAAACCAAAGGTCTACCAACGTGCCAAATATCAAGCAAATCACATTATAAATAAGATTTTTTTGAATAGGTTGGTCCCTGGCCAACTCTTTCGGAAGAGAAAGTATCTTGAAATTTAACAAAGTCAAAGCTCTACCAACGTGCCAAATATCAAGCAAATCACATCATAAATAAGATTTTTTTGAATAGGTCGGTCCGTGGCCAACTTTCCCGGAAGAGAAAGTATCTTGAAATTTAATAAAAGTCAAAGCTCTACCAACGTGCCAAATATCAAGCAAATCACATTATAAATAAGATTTTTTTTAATAGGTCGGTCCCTGGCCAACTCTTTCGGAAGAGAAAGCATCTTAAAATTTAACAAATCCAAAGCTCTACCAACATCCCAAATATCAAGCAAATCACATCATAAGTAAGATTTTTTTGAACAGGTCCGTCCCTGGCCAACTTTCCCGGAAGGGAAAGTGTCTTGAAATGTAACAAAACCAAAGCTCTACAAACGTGCCAAATATCAAGCAAATCACATCATAAATAAGATTTTGTTGAACAAGTCGGTCCCAGGCCAACTCTTTCGGAAGAGAAAGTATCTTGAAATTTAACAAAACCAAAGGTCTGCCAACGTGCCAAATATCAAGCAAATCACCTCATAAATAAGATTTTTTTGAATATTTGGGTCCCTGGCCAACTTTTCCGGAAGGAAAAGTATCTTGAAATTTACCAAAACCATAGGTCTACCAACGTGCCAAATATCAAGCAAATCACATTATAAATAAGATTTTTTTGAATAAGTCGGTCCCTGGCCAACTTTCGCAGAAGAGAAAGTATCTTGCAATTTAACAAAGTCAAAGCTCTACCAACGTGCCGAATATCAAGCAAATCACATTATAAATAAGATTTTTTTAATAGGTCGGTCCCTGGCCAACTGTTTCGGAAGAGAAAGTATCTTGAAATTTAACAAAGTCAAAGCTCTACCAACGTGCCAAATATCAAGCAAATCACATTATAAATAAGATTTTTTTAATAGGTCGGTCCCTGGCCAACTCTTTCGGAAGAGAAAGTATCTTGAAATTTAACAAAGTCAAAGCTCTACCAACGTGCCAAATATCAAGCAAATCACATTATAAATAAGATTTTTTTTAATAGTTCGGTCCCTGGCCAACTTTCGCAGAAGAGAAAGAAAGTATCTTGCAATTTAACAAAGTCAAAGCTCTACCAACGTGCCGAATATCAAGCAAATCACATTATAAATAAGATTTTTTTAATAGGTCGGTCCCTGGCCAACTGTTTCGGAAGAGAAAGTATCTTGAAATTTAACAAAGTCAAAGCTCTACCAACGTGCCAAATATCAAGCAAATCACATCATAAATAAGATTTTTTTGAATAGGTCGGTCCCTGGCCAACTTTCCCGGAAGAGAAAGTATCTTGAAATTTAATAAAAGTCAAAGCTCTACCAACGTGCCGAATATCAAGCAAATCACATTATAAACAAGATTTTTTTGAATAGGTCGGTCCTTGGCCAACTCTTTCGGAAGAGAAAGTACCTTGAAATTTAACAAAACCAAAGGTCTACCAAAGTGCCAAATATCAAGCAAATCACATTATAAATAAGATTTTTTTGAATAGGTCGGTCAATGGCCATCTTTCGCAGAAGAGAAAGTATCTTGAAATTTAACAAAGTCAAAGCTCTACCAACGTGCCGAATATCAAGCAAATCACATTATAAATAAGATTTTTTTTAATAGGTCGGTCCTTGACCAACTCTTTGGAAGAGAAAGTATCTTGAAATTTAACAAAGTCAAAGCTCTACCAACGTGCCAAATATCAAGAAAATCACATCATAAATAAGATTTTTTTGAATAGGTCGGTCCCTGGCCAACTTTCCCGGAAGAGAAAGTATCTTGAAATTCAATAAAAGTCAAAGCTCTACCAACGTGCCGAATATCAAGCAAATCACATTATAAATAAGATTTTTTTGAATAGGTCGGTCCCTGGCCAACTTTCGCAGAAGAGAAAGTATCTTGAAATTTAACAAAGTCAAAGCTCTACCAACGTGCCGAATATCAAGCAAATCACATTATAAATAAGATTTTTTTAATAGGTCGGTCCCTGGCCAACTCTTTCGGAAGAGAAAGTATCTTGAAATTTAACAAAGTCAAAGCTCTACCAACGTGCCAAATATCAAGCAAATCACATTATAAATAAGATTTTTTTTAATAGGTCGGTCCCTGGCCAACTCTTTCGGAAGAGAAAGTATCTTGAAATTTAACAAAGTCAAAGCTCTACCAACGTGCCAAATATCAAGCAAATCACATCATAAATAAGATTTTTTTGAATAGGTCGGTCCCTGGCCAACTTTCCCGGAAGAGAAAGTATCTTGAAATTTAATAAAAGTCAAAGCTCTACCAACGTGCCGAATATCAAGCAAATCACATTATACATAAGATTTGTTTCGGAAGAGAAAGTATCTTGAAATTTAACAAAGTCAAACCTCTACCAACGTGCCAAATATCAAGCAAATCACATTATAAATAAGATTTTTTTTAATAGGTCGGTCCCTGGCCAACTCTTTCGGAAGAGAAAGTATCTTGAAATTTAACAAAGTCAAAGCTCTACCAACGTGCCAAATATCAAGCAAATCACATCATAAATAAGATTTTTTTGAATAGGTCGGTCCCTGGCCAACTTTCCCGGAAGAGAAAGTATCTTGAAATTTAACAAAGTCAAAGCTCTACCAACGTGCCGAATATCAAACAAATCACATTATAAATAAGATTTTTTTGAATAGGTCGGTCCCTGGCCAACTTTCGCAGAAGAGAAAGTATCTTGAAATTTAACAAAGTCAAAGCTCTACCAACGGGCCTAATATCAAGCAAATCACTTATAAATAAGATTTTTGTGAATAGGTCGGTCTTTGGCCAACTTTCGCAGAAGAGAAAGTATCTTGAAATTTAACAAAGTCAAAGCTCTACCAACGTGCCAAATATCAAGCAAATCACATTATAAATAAGATTTTTTTGAATAGGTCGGTCCCTGGCCAACTTTCGCAGAAGAGAAAGTATCTTGAAATTTAACAAAGTCAAAGCTCTACCAACGTGCCGAATATCAAACAAATCACATTATAAATAAGATTTTTTTGAATAGGTCGGTCCCTGGCCAACTTTCCCGGAAGAGAAAGTATCTTGAAATTTAACAAAGTCAAAGCTCTACCAACGTGCCGAATATCAAACAAATCACATTATAAATAAGATTTTTTTGAATAGGTCGGTCCCTGGCCAACTCTTTCGGAAGAGAAACTATCTTAAAATTTAACAAAACCAAAGGTCTACCAACGTGCCGAATATCAAGCAAATCACATTATAAATAAGATTTTTTTTAATAGTTCGGTCCCTGGCCAACTTTCGCAGAAGAGAAAGTATCTTGAAATTTAACAAAGTCAAAGCTCTACCAACGTGCCGAATATCAAGCAAATCACATTATAAATAAGATTTTTTTTAATAGTTCGGTCCCTGGCCAACTTTCGCAGAAGAGAAAGTATCTTGAAATTTAACAAAGTCAAAGCTCTACCAACGTGCCGAATATCAAGCAAATCACATCATAAATAAGATTTTTTTGAACAGGTCGGTCCCAGGCCAACTCTTTCGGAAGAGAAAGTATCTTGAAATTTAACAAAACCAAAGGTCTGCCAACGTGCCAAATATCAAGCAAATCACATCATAAATAAGATTTTTTTTAATAGTTCGGTCCCTGGCCAACTTTCGCAGAAGAGAAAGTATCTTGAAATTTAACAAAACCAAAGGTCTACCAACGTGCCGAATATCAAGCAAATCACATTATAAATAAGATTTTTTTTAATAGTTCGGTCCCTGGCCAACTTTCGCAGAAGAGAAAGTATCTTGAAATTTAACAAAACCAAAGGTCTACCAACGTGCCGAATATCAAGCAAATCACATTATAAATAAGATTTTTTTGAATAGGTCGGTCCCTGGCCAACTTTCGCAGAAGAGAAAGTATCTTGAAATTTAACAAAGTCAAAGCTCTACCAACGTGCCGAATATCAAGCAAATCACATTATAAATAAGATTTTTTTTAATAGGTCGGTCCTTGACCAACTCTTTGGAAGAGAAAGTATCTTGAAATTTAACAAAGTCAAAGCTCTACCAATGTGCCAAATATCAAGCAAATCACATCATAAATAAGATTTTTTTAATAGGTCGAACCCTGGCCAACTCTTTCGGAAGAAAAAGTATTTTGAAATTTAACAAAACCAAAGGTCTACCAACGTGCCAAATATCAAGCAAATCACATTATAAATAAGATTTTTGTGAATAGTTCGGTCCCTGGCCAACTTTCGCAGAAGAGAAAGTATCTTGAAATTTAACAAAGTCAAAGCTCTACCAACGTGCCGAATATCAAGCAAATCACATCATAAATAACATTTTTTTGAACAAGTCGGTCCCAGTCCAACTCTTCCGGAAGAGAAAGTTTCTTGAAATTTAACAAAACCAAAGCTCTACCAACGTGCCAAATATCAAGCAAGTCACATCATAAATAAGATTTTTTTGAACAGGTCGGTCGCTGGTCACCTCTTTCGGAAGAGAAAGTATCTTGAAATTTAACAAAACCAAAGGTCTACCAACATCCCAAATATCAAGCAAATCACATCAAAAATAAGATTTTTTTGAACAGGTCGGTCCCAGGCCAACTCTTCCGGAAGAGAAACTATCTTAAAATCTAACAAAACCAAAGGTCTACCAACGTGCCGAATATCAAGCAAATCACATTATAAATAAGATTTTTTTGAATAGGTCGGTCGCTGGTCAACTCTTCCGGAAGAGAAAGTATCTTGAAATTTAACAAAACCAAATGTCTACCAACATCCCAAATATCAAGCAAATCACATCATAAGTAAGATTTTTTTGAACAGGTCGGCCCCAGGCCAACTCTTCCGGAAGAGAAAGTATCTTGAAATTTAACAAAACCAAAGGTCTGCCAACGTGCCAAATATCAAGCAAATCACATCATAAATAAGATTTTTTTGAACAGGTCGGTCCCAGGCCAACTCTTTCGGAAGAGAAAGTATCTTGAAATTTAACAAAACCAAAGGTCTGCCAACGTGCCAAATATCAAGCAAATCACATCATAAAGTATTTTGAAATTTAACAAAACCAAAGGTCTACCAACGTGCCAAATATCAAGCAAATCACATCATAAATAAGATTTTTTTGAACAGGTCGGTCCCAGGCCAACTCTTTCGGAAGGAAAAGTATCTTGAAATTTAACAAAACCTAAGGTCTACCAACGTGCCAAATATCAAGCAAATCACATCATAAATAAGATTTTTTTGAATAGGTCGAACCCTGGCCAACTCTTTCGGAAGAGAAAGTATTTTGAAATTTAACAAAACCAAAGGTCTACCAACGTGCCAAATATCAAGCAAATCACATTGTAAATACGATTTTTTTGAATAGGTCGGTCCCTGGTCAACTCTTCCGGAAGAGAAAGTATCTTGAAATTTAACAAAACCAAAGCTCTACCAAGGTGCCAAATATCAAGCAAATCACATTATAAATAAGACTTTTTTGAATAGGTCGGAAGAGAAAGTATCTTGAAATTTAACCAAACCAAAGCTCTACCAACTTTCCAAATATTAAGCAAATCACATCGTAAGTAAGATTTTTTTAAGGGGGCGGTCCCGGGTCAACCCTTCCGGAAGAGAAAGTATCTTAAAATTTAACAAAACCAAAGGTCTACCAACGTGCCAAATATCAAGCAAATCACATTATAAATCAGATTTTTTTGAATAGGTCGGTCCCTGGTCAACTCTTCCGAAAGAGAAAGTATCTTGAAATTGAACAAAACCAAAGCTCTACCAACATCCCAAATATCAAGCAAATCACATTATAAATAAGATTTTTTTAATAGGTCGGTCCCTGGCGAACTGTTTCGGAAGAGAAAGTATTTTGAAATTTAACAAAACCAAAGGTCTACCAACGTGCCAAATATCAAGCTAATCACATTATAAATAAGATTTTTTTAATAGGTCGGTCCCTGGCGAACTGTTTCGGAAGAGAAAGTATCTTGAAATTTAACAAAGTCAAAGCTCTACCAACGTGCCAAATATCAAGCAAATCACATTATAAATAAGATTTTTTTAATAGGTCGGTCCCTGGCGAACTGTTTCGGAAGAGAAAGTATCTTGAAATTTAACAAAGTCAAAGCTCTACCAACGTGCCAAATATCAAGCAAATCACATTATAAATAAGATTTTTTTTAATAGGTCGGTCCCTGGCCAACTCTTTCGGAAGAGAAAGTATCTTGAAATTTAACAAAGTCAAAGCTCTACCAACGTGCCAAATATCAAGCAAATCACATCATAAATAAGATTTTTTTGAATAGGTCGGTCCCTGGCCAACTTTCCCGGAAGAGAAAGTATCTTGAAATTTAATAAAAGTCAAAGCTCTACCAACGTGCCGAATATCAAGCAAATCACATTATAAACAAGATTTTTTTGAATAGGTCGGTCCTTGGCCAAACCTTTCGGAAGAGAAAGTACCTTGAAATTTAACAAAACCAAAGGTCTACCAAAGTGCCAAATATCAAGCAAATCACATTATAAATAAGATTTTTTTGAATAGGTCGGTCCCTGGCCAACTTTCGCAGAAGAGAAAGTATCTTGAAATTTAACAAAGTCAAAGCTCTACCAACGTGCCGAATATCAAGCAAATCACATTATAAATAAGATTTTTTTTAATAGGTCGGTCCTTGACCAACTCTTTGGAAGAGAAAGTATCTTGAAATTTAACAAAGTCAAAGCTCTACCAACGTGCCAAATATCAAGAAAATCACATCATAAATAAGATTTTTTTGAATAGGTCGGTCCCTGGCCAACTTTCCCGGAAGAGAAAGTATCTTGAAATTTAATAAAAGTCAAAGCTCTACCAACGTGCCGAATATCAAGCAAATCACATTATAAATAAGATTTTTTTGAATAGGTCGGTCCCTGGCCAACTTTCGCAGAAGAGAAAGTATCTTGAAATTTAACAAAGTCAAAGCTCTACCAACGTGCCGAATATCAAGCAAATCACATTATAAATAAGATTTTTTTAATAGGTCGGTCCCTGGCCAACTGTTTCGGAAGAGAAAGTATCTTGAAATTTAACAAAGTCAAAGCTCTACCAACGTGCCAAATATCAAGCAAATCACATTATAAATAAGATTTTTTTTAATAGGTCGGTCGCTGGTCAACTCTTCCGGAAGAGAAAGTATCTTGAAATTTAACAAAGTCAAAGCTCTACCAACGTGCCAAATATCAAGCAAATCACATCATAAGTAAGATTTTTTTGAACAGGTCGGCCCCAGGCCAACTCTTCCGGAAGAGAAAGTATCTTGAAATTTAACAAAACCAAAGGTCTGCCAACGTGCCAAATATCAAGCAAATCACATCATAAATAAGATTTTTTTGAACAGGTCGGTCCCAGGCCAACTCTTTCGGAAGAGAAAGTATCTTGAAATTTAACAAAACCAAAGGTCTGCCAACGTGCCAAATATCAAGCAAATCACATCATAAATAATCTTTTTTTAAATAGGTCGGTTCCTGACCAACTTTTCCGGAAAGGAAAGTATCTTGAAATTTACCAGAACCATAGGTCTAGCAACGTGCCAAATATCAAGCAACTCACATTATAAATAAGATTTTTTTGAATAGGTCGGTCCCTGGCCAACTTTCGCAGAAGAGAAAGTATCTTGAAATTTAACAAAGTCAAAGCTCTACCAACGTGCCGAATATCAAGCAAATCACATTATAAATAAGATTTTTTTGAATAGGTCGGTCCCTGGCCAACTTTCCCGCAAGAGAAAGTATCTTGAAATTTAACAAAATCAAAGCTCTACCAACGTGCCAAATATCAATCCAATCCCATCATAAATAAGATTTTTGTGAATAGGTCGGTCCCTGGCCAAATATCAAGCAAATCACATTATAAATAAGATTTTTGTGAATAGGTCGGCCCCTGGCCAACTTTCCCGCAAGAGAAAGTATCTTGAAATTTAACAAAATCAAAGCTCTACCAACGTGCCAAATATCAATCCAATCCCATCATAAATAAGATTTTTGTGAATAGGTCGGTCCCTGGCCAAATATCAAGCAAATCACATTATAAATAAGATTTTTTTGAATAGGTCGGTCCCTGGCCAACTTTCCCGCAAGAGAAAGTATCTTGAAATTTAACAAAATCAAAGCTCTACCAACGTGCCAAATATCAATCCAATCCCATCATAAATAAGATTTTTGTGAATAGGTCGGTCCCTGGCCAAATATCAAGCAACTCACATTATAAATAAGATTTTTTTGAATAGGTCGGCCCCTGGCCAACTTTCGCAGAAGAGAAAGTATCTTGAAATTTAACAAAGTCAAAGCTCTACCAACGTGCCGAATATCAAGCAAATCACATCATAAATAAGATTTTTTTGAACAGGTCGGTCCCAGGCCAACTCTTTCGGAAGAGAAAGTATCTTGAAATTTAACAAAACCAAAGGTCTGCCAACGTGCCAAATATCAAGCAAATCACATCATAAATAAGATTTTTTTTAATAGTTGGGTCCCTGGCCAACTTTCGCAGAAGAGAAAGTATCTTGAAATTTAACAAAACCAAAGGTCTACCAACGTGCCAAATATCAAGCAAATCACATTATAAATAAGATTTTTTTTAATAGTTCGGTCCCTGGCCAACTTTCGCAGAAGAGAAAGTATCTTGAAATTTAACAAAACCAAAGGTCTACCAACGTGCCAAATATCAAGCAAATCACATTATAAATAAGATTTTTTTGAATAGGTCGGTCCCTGGCCAACTTTCGCAGAAGAGAAAGTATCTTGAAATTTAACAAAGTCAAAGCTCTACCAACGTGCCGAATATCAAGCAAATCACATTATAAATAAGATTTTTTTTAATAGGTCGGTCCTTGACCAACTCTTTGGAAGAGAAAGTATCTTGAAATTTAACAAAGTCAAAGCTCTACCAATGTGCCAAATATCAAGCAAATCACATCATAAATAAGATTTTTTTAATAGGTCGAACCCTGGCCAACTCTTTCGGAAGAAAAAGTATTTTGAAATTTAACAAAACCAAAGGTCTACCAACGTGCCAAATATCAAGCAAATCACATTATAAATAAGATTTTTGTGAATAGTTCGGTCCCTGGCCAACTTTCGCAGAAGAGAAAGTATCTTGAAATTTAACAAAGTCAAAGCTCTACCAACGTGCCGAATATCAAGCAAATCACATCATAAATAACATTTTTTTGAACAAGTCGGTACCAGTCCAACTCTTCCGGAAGAGAAAGTTTCTTGAAATTTAACAAAACCAAAGCTCTACCAACGTGCCAAATATCAAGCAAGTCACATCATAAATAAGATTTTTTTGAACAGGTCGGTCCCAGGCCAACTCTTCCGGAAGAGAAAGTATCTTGAAATTTAACAAAACCAAAGGTCTACCAACATCCCAAATATCAAGCAAATCACATCAAAAATAAGATTTTTTTGAACAGGTCGGTCCCAGGCCAACTCTTCCGGAAGAGAAACTATCTTAAAATCTAACAAAACCAAAGGTCTACCAACGTGCCGAATATCAAGCAAATCACATTATAAATAAGATTTTTTTTAATAGGTCGGTCGCTGGTCAACTCTTCCGGAAGAGAAAGTATCTTGAAATTTAACAAAACCAAATGTCTACCAACATCCCAAATATCAAGCAAATCACATCAAAAATAAGATTTTTTTGAATAGGTCGGCCCCAGGCCAACTCTTCCGGAAGAGAAAGTATCTTGAAATTTAACAAAACCAAAGGTCTGCCAACGTGCCAAATATCAAGCAAATCACATCATAAATAAGATTTTTTTGAACAGGTCGGTCCCAGGCCAACTCTTTCGGAAGAGAAAGTATCTTGAAATTTAACAAAACCAAAGGTCTGCCAACGTGCCAAATATCAAGCAAATCACATCATAAAGTATTTTGAAATTTAACAAAACCAAAGGTCTACCAACGTGCCAAATATCAAGCAAATCACATCATAAATAAGATTTTTTTGAACAGGTCGGTCCCAGGCCAACTCTTTCGGAAGAGAAAGTATTTTGAAATTTAACAAAACCAAAGGTCTACCAACGTGCCAAATATCAAGCAAATCACATCATAAATAAGATTTTTTTGAATAGGTCGAACCCTGGCCAACTCTTTCGGAAGAGAAAGTATTTTGAAATTTAACAAAACCAAAGGTCTACCAACGTGCCAAATATCAAGCAAATCACATTGTAAATACGATTTTTTTGAATAGGTCGGTCCCTGGTCAACTCTTCCGGAAGAGAAAGTATCTTGAAATTTAACAAAACCAAAGCTCTACCAAGGTGCCAAATATCAAGCAAATCACATTATAAATAAGACTTTTTTGAATAGGTCGGAAGAGAAAGTATCTTGAAATTTAACCAAACCAAAGCTCTACCAACTTTCCAAATATTAAGCAAATCACATCGTAAGTAAGATTTTTTTAAGGGGGCGGTCCCGGGTCAACCCTTCCGGAAGAGAAAGTATCTTAAAATTTAACAAAACCAAAGGTCTACCAACGTGCCAAATATCAAGCAAATCACATTATAAATCAGATTTTTTTGAATAGGTCGGTCCCTGGTCAACTCTTCCGAAAGAGAAAGTATCTTGAAATTGAACAAAACCAAAGCTCTACCAACATCCCAAATATCAAGCAAATCACATTATAAATAAGATTTTTTTAATAGGTCGGTCCCTGGCGAACTGTTTCGGAAGAGAAAGTATTTTGAAATTTAACAAAACCAAAGGTCTACCAACGTGCCAAATATCAAGCTAATCACATTATAAATAAGATTTTTTTAATAGGTCGGTCCCTGGCGAACTGTTTCGGAAGAGAAAGTATCTTGAAATTTAACAAAGTCAAAGCTCTACCAACGTGCCAAATATCAAGCAAATCACATTATAAATAAGATTTTTTTAATAGGTCGGTCCCTGGCGAACTGTTTCGGAAGAGAAAGTATCTTGAAATTTAACAAAGTCAAAGCTCTACCAACGTGCCAAATATCAAGCAAATCACATTATAAATAAGATTTTTTTTAATAGGTCGGTCCCTGGCCAACTCTTTCGGAAGAGAAAGTATCTTGAAATTTAACAAAGTCAAAGCTCTACCAACGTGCCAAATATCAAGCAAATCACATCATAAATAAGATTTTTTTGAATAGGTCGGTCCCTGGCCAACTTTCCCGGAAGAGAAAGTATCTTGAAATTTAATAAAAGTCAAAGCTCTACCAACGTGCCGAATATCAAGCAAATCACATTATAAACAAGATTTTTTTGAATAGGTCGGTCCTTGGCCAAACCTTTCGGAAGAGAAAGTACCTTGAAATTTAACAAAACCAAAGGTCTACCAAAGTGCCAAATATCAAGCAAATCACATTATAAATAAGATTTTTTTGAATAGGTCGGTCCCTGGCCAACTTTCGCAGAAGAGAAAGTATCTTGAAATTTAACAAAGTCAAAGCTCTACCAACGTGCCGAATATCAAGCAAATCACATTATAAATAAGATTTTTTTTAATAGGTCGGTCCTTGACCAACTCTTTGGAAGAGAAAGTATCTTGAAATTTAACAAAGTCAAAGCTCTACCAACGTGCCAAATATCAAGAAAATCACATCATAAATAAGATTTTTTTGAATAGGTCGGTCCCTGGCCAACTTTCCCGGAAGAGAAAGTATCTTGAAATTTAATAAAAGTCAAAGCTCTACCAACGTGCCGAATATCAAGCAAATCACATTATAAATAAGATTTTTTTGAATAGGTCGGTCCCTGGCCAACTTTCGCAGAAGAGAAAGTATCTTGAAATTTAACAAAGTCAAAGCTCTACCAACGTGCCGAATATCAAGCAAATCACATTATAAATAAGATTTTTTTAATAGGTCGGTCCCTGGCCAACTCTTTCGGAAGAGAAAGTATCTTGAAATTTAACAAAGTCAAAGCTCTACCAACGTGCCAAATATCAAGCAAATCACATTATAAATAAGATTTTTTTTAATAGGTCGGTCCCTGGCCAACTCTTCCGGAAGAGAAAGTATCTTGAAATTTAACAAAGTCAAAGCTCTACCAACGTGCCAAATATCAAGCAAATCACATCATAAGTAAGATTTTTTTGAACAGGTCGGCCCCAGGCCAACTCTTCCGGAAGAGAAAGTATCTTGAAATTTAACAAAACCAAAGGTCTGCCAACGTGCCAAATATCAAGCAAATCACATCATAAATAAGATTTTTTTGAACAGGTCGGTCCCAGGCCAACTCTTTCGGAAGAGAAAGTATCTTGAAATTTAACAAAACCAAAGGTCTGCCAACGTGCCAAATATCAAGCAAATCACATCATAAATAATCTTTTTTTAAATAGGTCGGTTCCTGACCAACTTTTCCGGAAAGGAAAGTATCTTGAAATTTACCAGAACCATAGGTCTAGCAACGTGCCAAATATCAAGCAAATCACATTATAAATAAGATTTTTTTGAATAGGTCGGTCCCTGGCCAACTTTCGCAGAAGAGAAAGTATCTTGAAATTTAACAAAGTCAAAGCTCTACCAACGTGCCGAATATCAAGCAAATCACATTATAAATAAGATTTTTTTGAATAGGTCGGTCCCTGGCCAACTTTCCCGCAAGAGAAAGTATCTTGAAATTTAACAAAATCAAAGCTCTACCAACGTGCCAAATATCAATCCAATCCCATCATAAATAAGATTTTTGTGAATAGGTCGGTCCCTGGCCAAATATCAAGCAAATCACATTATAAATAAGATTTTTGTGAATAGGTCGGTCCCTGGCCAACTCTTTCGGAAGAGAAAGTATCTTGAAATTTAACAAAACTAAAGGTCTACCAACGTGCCAAATATCAAGCAAATCACATTATAAATAAGATTTTTCTTAATAGTTCGGTCCCTGGCCAACTTTCGCAGAAGAGAAAGTATCTTGAAATTTAACAAAGTCAAAGCTCTACCAACGTGCCGAATATCAAGCAAATCACATTATAAATAAGATTTTTTTTAATAGGTCGAACCCTGGCCAACTCTTTCGGAAGAGAAAGTATTTTGAAATTTAACAAAACCAAATATCAAGCAAATCACATTATAAATAAGATTTTTTTGTTAGGTCGGTCCCTGGCCATCTTTCGCAGAAGAGAAAGTATCTTGAAATTTAACAAAGTCAAAGCTCTACCAACGTGCCGAATATCAAGCAAATCACATTATAAATAAGATTTTTTTTAATAGGTCGGTCGCTGGTCAACTCTTCCGGAAGAGAAAGTATCTTGAAATTTAACAAAACCAAAGCTCGACCAACATCCCAAATATCAAGCAAATCACATCATAAGTAAGATTTTTTTGAACAGGTCGGCCCCAGGCCAACTCTTCCGGAAGAGAAAGTATCTTGAAATTTAACAAAACCAAAGGTCTGCCAACGTGCCAAATATCAAGCAAATCACATCATAAATAAGATTTTTTTGAACAGGTCGGTCCCAGGCCAACTCTTTCGGAAGAGAAAGTATCTTGAAATTTAACAAAACCAAAGGTCTGCCAACGTGCCAAATATCAAGCAAATCACATCATAAATAATCTTTTTTTAAATAGGTCGGTTCCTGACCAACTTTTCCGGAAAGGAAAGTATCTTGAAATTTACCAGAACCATAGGTCTAGCAACGTGCCAAATATCAAGCAACTCACATTATAAATAAGATTTTTTTTAATAGGTCGGTCCTTGACCAACTCTTTGGAAGAGAAAGTATCTTGAAATTTAACAAAGTCAAAGCTCTACCAATGTGCCGAATATCAAGCAAATCACATTATAAATAAGAGTTTTTTGAATAGGTCGGTCCTTGACCAACTCTTTCGGAAGAGAAAGTACCTTGAAATTTAACAAAACCAAAGGTCTACCAACGTGCCAAATATCAAGCAAATCACATTATAAATAAGATTTTTTTGTTAGGTCGGTCCCTGGCCATCTTTCGCAGAAGAGAAAGTATCTTGAAATTTAACAAAGTCAAAGCTCTACCAACGTGCCGAATATCAAGCAAATCACATAATAAATAAGATTTTTTTTAATAGGTCGGTCCTTGACCAACTCTTTGGAAGAGAAAGTATCTTGAAATTTAATAAAAGTCAAAGCTCTACCAACGTGCCGAATATCAAGCACATCACATTATAAATAAGATTTTTTTGAATAGGTCGGTCCTTGGCCAACTCTTTCGGAAGAGAAAGTACCTTGAAATTTAACAAAACCAAAGGTCTACCAATGTGCCGAATATCAAGCAAATCACATCATAAATAACATTTTTTTGAACAAGTCGGTCCCAGTCCAACTCTTCCGGAAGAGAAAGTTTCTTGAAATTTAACAAAACCAAAGCTCTACCAACATCCCAAATATCAAGCAAATCACATCATAAGTAAGATTTTTTTGAACAGGCCGGCCCCAGGCCAACTCTTCCGGAAGAGAAAGTATCTTGAAATTTAACAAAACCAAAGGTCTGCCAACGTGCCAAATATCAAGCAAATCACATCATAAATAAGATTTTTTTGAACAGGTCGGTCCCAGGCCAACTCTTTCGGAAGAGAAAGTATCTTGAAATTTAACAAAACCAAAGGTCTACCAACGTGCCGAATATCAAGCAAATCACATTATAAATAAGATTTTTTTTAATAGTTCGGTCCCTGGCCAACTTTCGCAGAAGAGAAAGTATCTTGAAATTTAACAAAACCAAAGGTCTACCAACGTGCCAAATATCAAGCAAATCACATTATAAATAAGATTTTTTTTAATATTTCGGTCCCTGGCCAACTTTCGCAGAAGAGAAAGTATCTTGAAATTTAACAAAACCAAAGGTCTACCAAAGTGCCAAATATCAAGCAAATCACATTATAAATAAGATTTTTTTGAATAGGTCGGTCCCTGGCCATCTTTCGCAGAAGAGAAAGTATCTTGAAATTTAACAAAGTCAAAGCTCTACCAACGTGCCGAATATCAAGCAAATCACATTATAAATAAGATTTTTTTTAATAGGTCGGTCCTTGATCAACTCTTTGGAAGAGAAAGTATCTTGAAATTTAATAAAAGTCAAAGCTCTACCAACGTGCCGAATATCAAGCACATCACATTATAAATAAGATTTTTTTGAATAGGTCGGTCCTTGGCCAACTCTTTCGGAAGAGAAAGTACCTTGAAATTTAACAAAACCAAAGGTCTACCAATGTGCCGAATATCAAGCAAATCACATCATAAATAACATTTTTTTGAACAAGTCGGTCCCAGTCCAACTCTTCCGGAAGAGAAAGTTTCTTGAAATTTAACAAAACCAAAGCTCTACCAACATCCCAAATATCAAGCAAATCACATCATAAGTAAGATTTTTTTGAACAGGCCGGCCCCAGGCCAACTCTTCCGGAAGAGAAAGTATCTTGAAATTTAACAAAACCAAAGGTCTGCCAACGTGCCAAATATCAAGCAAATCACATCATAAATAAGATTTTTTTGAACAGGTCGGTCCCAGGCCAACTCTTTCGGAAGAGAAAGTATCTTGAAATTTAACAAAACCAAAGGTCTGCCAACGTGCCAAATATCAAGCAAATCACATCATAAATAAGATTTTTTTTAATAGTTCGGTCCCTGGCCAACTTTCGCAGAAGAGAAAGTATCTTGAAATTTAACAAAACCAAAGGTCTACCAACGTGCCAAATATCAAGCAAATCACATTATAAATAAGATTTTTTTTAATATTTCGGTCCCTGGCCAACTTTCGCAGAAGAGAAAGTATCTTGAAATTTAACAAAACCAAAGGTCTACCAAAGTGCCAAATATCAAGCAAATCACATTATAAATAAGATTTTTTTGAATAGGTCGGTCCCTGGCCATCTTTCGCAGAAGAGAAAGTATCTTGAAATTTAACAAAGTCAAAGCTCTACCAACGTGCCGAATATCAAGCAAATCACATTATAAATAAGATTTTTTTTAATAGGTCGGTCCTTGACCAACTCTTTGGAAGAGAAAGTATCTTGAAATTTAACAAAGTCAAAGCTCTACCAATGTGCCAAATATCAAGCAAATCACATCATAAATAAGATTTTTTTAATAGGTCGAACCCTGGCCAACTCTTTCGGAAGAAAAAGTATTTTGAAATTTAACAAAACCAAAGGTCTACCAACATGCCAAATATCAAGCAAATCACATTATAAATAAGATTTTTTTTAATAGTTCGGTCCCTGGCCAACTTTCGCAGAAGAGAAAGTATCTTGAAATTTAACAAAGTCAAAGCTCTACCAATGTGCCGAATATCAAGCAAATCACATCATAAATAACATTTTTTTGAACAAGTCGGTCCCAGTCCAACTCTTCCGGAAGAGAAAGTTTCTTGAAATTTAACAAAACCAAAGCTCTACCAACGTGCCAAATATCAAGCAAGTCACATCATAAATAAGATTTTTTTGAACAGGTCGGTCCCAGGCCAACTCTTTTGGAAGAGAAAGTATCTTAAAATTTAACAAAACCAAAGGTCTACCAACATCCCAAATATCAAGCAAATCACATCAAAAATAAGATTTTTTTGAACAGGTCGGTCCCAGGCCAACTCTTCCGGAAGAGAAACTATCTTAAAATCTAACAAAACCAAAGGTCTACCAACGTGCGAAATATCAAGCAAGCAAGCATTATAAATAAGATTTTTTTGAATAGGTCGGTCGCTGGTCAACTCTTCCGGAAGAGAAAGTATCTTGAAATTTAACAAAACCAAAGCTCTACCCACATCCCAAATATCAAGCAAATCACATCATAAGTAAGATTTTTTTGAACAGGTCGGCCCCAGGCCAACTCTTCCGGAAGAGAAAGTATCTTGAAATTTAACAAAACCAAAGGTCTGCCAACGTGCCAAATATCAAGCAAATCACATCATAAATAAGATTTTTTTGAACAGGTCGGTCCCAGGCCAACTCTTTCGGAAGAGAAAGTATCTTGAAATTTAACAAAACCAAAGGTCTGCCAACGTGCCAAATATCAAGCAAATCACATCATAAATAATCTTTTTTAAATAGGTCGAACCCTGGCCAACTCTTTCGGAAGAGAAAGTATTTTGAAATTTAACAAAACCAAAGGTCTACCAACGTGCCAAATATCAAGCAAATCACATCATAAATAAGATTTTTTTGAATAGGTCGGTCCCTGGCCAACCCTTCCGGAAGAGAAAGTATCTTGAAATTTAACAAAACCAAAGGTCTACCAACGTGCCAAATATCAAGCAAATCACATCATAAATAAGATTTTTTTGAATAGGTCGAACCCTGGCCAACTCTTTCGGAAGAGAAAGTATTTTGAAATTTAACAAAACCAAAGGTCTACCAACGTGCCAAATATCAAGCAAATCACATTATAAATACGATTTTTTTGAATAGGTCGGTCCCTGGTCAACTCTTCCGGAAGAGAAAGTATCTTGAAATTTAACAAAACCAAAGCTCTACCAAGGTGCCAAATATCAAGCAAATCACATTATAAATAAGACTTTTTTGAATAGGTCGGAAGAGAAAGTATCTTGAAATTTAACCAAACCAAAGCTCTACCAACTTTCCAAATATTAAGCAAATCACATCGTAAGTAAGATTTTTGTTAAGAGGGCGGTCCCGGGTCAACCCTTCCGGAAGAGAAAGTATCTTAAAATTTAACAAAACCAAAGGTCTACCAACGTGCCAAATATCAAGCAAATCACATTATAAATCAGATTTTTTTGAATAGGTCGGTCCCTGGTCAACTCTTCCGAAAGAGAAAGTATCTTGAAATTGAACAAGACCAAAGCTCTACCAACATCCCAAATATCAAGCAAATCACATCATAAGTAAGATTTTTTTGAACAGGTCGGTCCCAGGCCAACTCTTTCGGATCAGAAAGTATTTTGAAATTTAACAAAACCAAAGGTCTAGCAACGTGCCAAATATCAAGCAAATCACATTATAAATAAGATTTTTTTAATAGGTCGGTCCCTGGCCAACTGTTTCGGAAGAGAAAGTATCTTGAAATTTAACAAAGTCAAAGCTCTACCAACGTGCCAAATATCAAGCAAATCACATTATAAATAAGATTTTTTTTAATAGGTCGGTCCCTGGCCAACTCTTTCGGAAGAGAAAGTATCTTGAAATTTAACAAAGTCAAAGCTCTACCAACGTGCCAAATATCAAGCAAATCACATCATAAATAAGATTTTTTTGAATAGGTCGGTCCCTGGCCAACTTTCCCGGAAGAGAAAGTATCTTGAAATTTAATAAAAGTCAAAGCTCTACCAACGTGCCGAATATCAAGCAAATCACATTATAAACAAGATTTTTTTGAATAGGTCGGTCCTTGGCCAACTCTTTCGGAAGAGAAAGTACCTTGAAATTTAACAAAACCAAAGGTCTACCAAAGTGCCAAATATCAAGCAAATCACATTATAAATAAGATTTTTTTGAATAGGTCGGTCCCTGGCCAACTTTCGCAGAAGAGAAAGTATCTTGAAATTTAACAAAGTCAAAGCTCTACCAACGTGCCGAATATCAAGCAAATCACATTATAAATAAGATTTTTTTTAATAGGTCGGTCCTTGACCAACTCTTTGGAAGAGAAAGTATCTTGAAATTTAACAAAGTCAAAGCTCTACCAACGTGCCGAATATCAAGCAAATCACATTATAAATAAGATTTTTTTGAATAGGTCGGTCCCTGGCCAACTTTCGCAGAAGAGAAAGTATCTTGAAATTTAACAAAGTCAAAGCTCTACCAACGTGCCGAATATCAAGCAAATCACATTATAAATAAGATTTTTTTAATAGGTCGGTCCCTGGTCACCTCTTTCGGAAGAGAAAGTATCTTGAAATTTAATAAAAGTCAAAGCTCTACCAACGTGCCAAATATCAAGAAAATCACATCATAAATAAGATTTTTTTGAATAGGTCGGTCCCTGGCCAACTTTCCCGGAAGAGAAAGTATCTTGAAATTTAATAAAAGTCAAAGCTCTACCAACGTGCCGAATATCAAGCAAATCACATTATAAATAAGATTTTTTTAATAGGTCGGTCCCTGGCCAACTGTTTCGGAAGAGAAAGTATCTTGAAATTTAATAAAAGTCAAAGCTCTACCAACGTGCCAAATATCAAGCAAATCACATTATAAATAAGATTTTTTTAATAGGTCGGTCCCTGGCCAACTGTTTCGGAAGAGAAAGTATCTTGAAATTTAATAAAAGTCAAAGCTCTACCAACGTGCCGAATATCAAACAAATCACATTATAAATAAGATTTTTTTAATAGGTCGGTCCCTGGCCAACTCTTTCGGAAGAGAAAGTATCTTGAAATTTAACAAAGTCAAAGCTCTACCAACGTGCCGAATATCAAGCAAATCACATTATAAATAAGATTTTTTTGAATAGGTCGGTCCCTGGCCAACTTTCGCAGAAGAGAAAGTATCTTGAAATTTAACAAAGTCAAAGCTCTACCAACGTGCCGAATATCAAGCAAATCACATTATAAATAAGATTTTTTTGAATAGGTCGGTCCCTGGCCAACTCTTTCGGAAGAGAAAGTATCTTGAAATTTAACAAAGTCAAAGCTCTACCAACGTGCCAAATATCAAGCAAATCACATTATAAATAAGATTTTTTTTAATAGGTCGGTCCCTCGCCAACTTTCCCGGAAGAGAAAGTATCTTGCAATTTAACAAAGTCAAAGCTCTACCAACGTGCCGAATATCAAGCAAATCACATTATAAATAAGATTTTTTTAATAGGTCGGTCCCTGGCCAACTGTTTCGGAAGAGAAAGTATCTTGAAATTTAATAAAAGTCAAAGCTCTACCAACGTGCCGAATATCAAGCAAATCACATTATAAATAAGATTTTTTTAATAGGTCGGTCCCTGGCCAACTGTTTCGGAAGAGAAAGTATCTTGAAATTTAACAAAGTCAAAGCTCTACCAACGTGCCAAATATCAAGAAAATCACATCATAAATAAGATTTTTTTGAATAGGTCGGTCCCTGGCCAACTTTCCCGGAAGAGAAAGTATCTTGAAATTTAATAAAAGTCAAAGCTCTACCAACGTGCCGAATATCAAGCAAATCACATTATAAATAAGATTTTTTTGAATAGGTCGGTCCCTGGCCAACTTTCGCAGAAGAGAAAGTATCTTGCAATTTAACAAAGTCAAAGCTCTACCAACGTGCCGAATATCAAGCAAATCACATTATAAATAAGATTTTTTTAATAGGTCGGTCCCTGGCCAACTGTTTCGGAAGAGAAAGTATCTTGAAATTTAACAAAGTCAAAGCTCTACCAACGTGCCAAATATCAAGCAAATCACATTATAAATAAGATTTTTTTTAATAGGTCGGTCCCTCGCCAACTCTTTGGAAGAGAAAGTATCTTGAAATTTAACAAAGTCAAAGCTCTACCAATGTGCCGAATATCAAGCAAATCACATTATAAATAAGATTTTTTTGAATAGGTCGGTCCTTGACCAACTCTTTCGGAAGAGAAAGTACCTTGAAATTTAACAAAACCAAAGGTCTACCAACGTGCCAAATATCAAGCAAATCACATTATAAATAAGATTTTTTTGTTAGGTCGGTCCCTGGCCATCTTTCGCAGAAGAGAAAGTATCTTGAAATTTAACAAAGTCAAAGCTCTACCAACGTGCCGAATATCAAGCAAATCACATAATAAATAAGATTTTTTTTAATAGGTCGGTCCTTGACCAACTCTTTCGGAAGAGAAAGTACCTTGAAATTTAACAAAACCAAAGGTCTACCAACGTGCCAAATATCAAGCAAATCACATTATAAATAAGATTTTTTTGTTAGGTCGGTCCCTGGCCAACTGTTTCGGAAGAGAAAGTATCTTGAAATTTAACAAAGTCAAAGCTCTACCAATGTGCCAAATATCAAGCAAATCACATTATAAATAAGATTTTTTTTAATAGGTCGGTCCCTCGCCAACTCTTTGGAAGAGAAAGTATCTTGAAATTTAACAAAGTCAAAGCTCTACCAATGTGCCAAATATCAAGCAAATCACATTATAAATAAGATTTTTTTTAATAGGTCGGTCCCTCGCCAACTCTTTGGAAGAGAAAGTATCTTGAAATTTAACAAAGTCAAAGCTCTACCAATGTGCCAAATATCAAGCAAATCACATTATAAATAAGATTTTTTTGAATAGGTCGGTCCTTGACCAACTCTTTCGGAAGAGAAAGTACCTTGAAATTTAACAAAGTCAAAGCTCTACCAATGTGCCAAATATCAAGCAAATCACATAATAAATAAGATTTTTTTTAATAGGTCGGTCCTTGACCAACTCTTTCGGAAGAGAAAGTACCTTGAAATTTAACAAAACCAAAGGTCTACCAACGTGCCAAATATCAAGCAAATCACATTATAAATAAGATTTTTTTGTTAGGTCGGTCCCTGGCCAACTGTTTCGGAAGAGAAAGTATCTTGAAATTTAACAAAGTCAAAGCTCTACCAATGTGCCAAATATCAAGCAAATCACATTATAAATAAGATTTTTTTGAATAGGTCGGTCCTTGACCAACTCTTTCGGAAGAGAAAGTACCTTGAAATTTAACAAAACCAAAGGTCTACCAACGTGCCAAATATCAAGCAAATCACATTATAAATAAGATTTTTTTGTTAGGTCGGTCCCTGGCCATCTTTCGCAGAAGAGAAAGTATCTTGAAATTTAACAAAGTCAAAGCTCTACCAACGTGCCGAATATCAAGCAAATCACATAATAAATAAGATTTTTTTTAATAGGTCGGTCCTTGACCAACTCTTTCGGAAGAGAAAGTACCTTGAAATTTAACAAAACCAAAGGTCTACCAACGTGCCAAATATCAAGCAAATCACATTATAAATAAGATTTTTTTAATAGGTCGGTCCCTGGCCAACTGTTTCGGAAGAGAAAGTATCTTGAAATTTAACAAAGTCAAAGCTCTACCAACGTGCCAAATATCAAGCAAATCACATTATAAATAAGATTTTTTTTAATAGGTCGGTCCCTCGCCAACTCTTTGGAAGAGAAAGTATCTTGAAATTTAACAAAGTCAAAGCTCTACCAATGTGCCGAATATCAAGCAAATCACATTATAAATAAGATTTTTTTGAATAGGTCGGTCCTTGACCAACTCTTTCGGAAGAGAAAGTACCTTGAAATTTAACAAAACCAAAGGTCTACCAACGTGCCAAATATCAAGCAAATCACATTATAAATAAGATTTTTTTGTTAGGTCGGTCCCTGGCCATCTTTCGCAGAAGAGAAAGTATCTTGAAATTTAACAAAGTCAAAGCTCTACCAACGTGCCGAATATCAAGCAAATCACATTATAAATAAGATTTTTTTGAACAGGTCGGTCGCTGGTCAACTCTTCCGGAAGAGAAAGTATCTTGAAATTTAACAAAACCAAAGCTCTACCAACATCCCAAATATCAAGCAAATCACATCATAAGTAAGATTTTTTTGAACAGGTCGGCCCCAGGCCAACTCTTCCGGAAGAGAAAGTATCTTGAAATTTAACAAAACCAAAGGTCTGCCAACGTGCCAAATATCAAGCAAATCACATCATAAATAAGATTTTTTTGAACAGGTCGGTCCCAGGCCAACTCTTTCGGAAGAGAAAGTATCTTGAAATTTAACAAAACCAAAGGTCTGCCAACGTGCCAAATATCAAGCAAATCACATCATAAATAATCTTTTTTTAAATAGGTCGGTTCCTGACCAACTTTTCCGGAAAGGAAAGTATCTTGAAATTTACCAGAACCATAGGTCTAGCAACGTGCCAAATATCAAGCAACTCACATAATAAATAAGATTTTTTTTAATAGGTCGGTCCTTGACCAACTCTTTGGAAGAGAAAGTATCTTGAAATTTAATAAAAGTCAAAGCTCTACCAACGTGCCGAATATCACGCAAATCACATTATAAATAAGATTTTTTTGAATAGGTCGGTCCTTGGCCAACTCTTTCGGAAGAGAAAGTACCTTGAAATTTAACAAAACCAAAGGTCTACCAACGTGCCAAATATCAAGCAAATCACATTATAAATAAGATTTTTTTAAATAGGTCGGTCCCTGGCCATCTTTCGCAGAAGAGAAAGTATCTTGAAATTTAACAAAGTCAAAGCTCTACCAACGTGCCGAATATCAAGCAAATCACATTATAAATAAGATTTTTTTTAATAGGTCGGTCCTTGACCAACTCTTTGGAAGAGAAAGTATCTTGAAATTTAATAAAAGTCAAAGCTCTACCAACGTGCCGAATATCAAGCACATCACATTATAAATAAGATTTTTTTGAATAGGTCGGTCCTTGGCCAACTCTTTCGGAAGAGAAAGTACCTTGAAATTTAACAAAACCAAAGGTCTACCAATGTGCCGAATATCAAGCAAATCACATCATAAATAACATTTTTTTGAACAAGTCGGTCCCAGTCCAACTCTTCCGGAAGAGAAAGTTTCTTGAAATTTAACAAAACCAAAGCTCTACCAACATCCCAAATATCAAGCAAATCACATCATAAGTAAGATTTTTTTGAACAGGCCGGCCCCAGGCCAACTCTTCCGGAAGAGAAAGTATCTTGAAATTTAACAAAACCAAAGGTCTGCCAACGTGCCAAATATCAAGCAAATCACATCATAAATAAGATTTTTTTGAACAGGTCGGTCCCAGGCCAACTCTTTCGGAAGAGAAAGTATCTTGAAATTTAACAAAACCAAAGGTCTGCCAACGTGCCAAATATCAAGCAAATCACATCATAAATAAGATTTTTTTTAATAGTTCGGTCCCTGGCCAACTTTCGCAGAAGAGAAAGTATCTTGAAATTTAACAAAACCAAAGGTCTACCAACGTGCCAAATATCAAGCAAATCACATTATAAATAAGATTTTTTTTAATAGTTCGGTCCCTGGCCAACTTTCGCAGAAGAGAAAGTATCTTGAAATTTAACAAAACCAAAGGTCTACCAAAGTGCCAAATATCAAGCAAATCACATTATAAATAAGATTTTTTTGAATAGGTCGGTCCCTGGCCATCTTTCGCAGAAGAGAAAGTATCTTGAAATTTAACAAAGTCAAAGCTCTACCAACGTGCCAAATATCAAGCAAATCACATTATAAATAAGATTTTTTTTAATAGGTCGGTCCTTGACCAACTCTTTGGAAGAGAAAGTATCTTGAAATTTAACAAAGTCAAAGCTCTACCAATGTGCCAAATATCAAGCAAATCACATCATAAATAAGATTTTTTTAATAGGTCGAACCCTGGCCAACTCTTTCGGAAGAAAAAGTATTTTGAAATTTAACAAAACCAAAGGTCTACCAACATGCCAAATATTAAGCAAATCACATTATAAATAAGATTTTTTTTAATAGTTCGGTCCCTGGCCAACTTTCGCAGAAGAGAAAGTATCTTGAAATTTAACAAAGTCAAAGCTCTACCAATGTGCCGAATATCAAGCAAATCACATCATAAATAACATTTTTTTGAACAAGTCGGTCCCAGTCCAACTCTTCCGGAAGAGAAAGTTTCTTGAAATTTAACAAAACCAAAGCTCTACCAACGTGCCAAATATCAAGCAAGTCACATCATAAATAAGATTTTTTTGAACAGGTCGGTCCCAGGCCAACTCTTTTGGAAGAGAAAGTATCTTAAAATTTAACAAAACCAAAGGTCTACCAACATCCCAAATATCAAGCAAATCACATCAAAAATAAGATTTTTTTGAACAGGTCGGTCCCAGGCCAACTCTTCCGGAAGAGAAACTATCTTAAAATCTAACAAAACCAAAGGTCTACCAACGTGCCGAATATCAAGCAAATCACATTATAAATAAGATTTTTTTGAATAGGTCGGTCGCTGGTCAACTCTTCCGGAAGAGAAAGTATCTTGAAATTTAACAAAACCAAAGGTCTACCAACATCCCAAATATCAAGCAAATCACATCAAAAATAAGATTTTTTTGAACAGGTCGGCCCCAGGCCAACTCTTCCGGAAGAGAAAGTATCTTGAAATTTAACAAAACCAAAGGTCTGCCAACGTGCCAAATATCAAGCAAATCACATCATAAATAAGATTTTTTTGAACAGGTCGGTCCCAGGCCAACTCTTTCGGAAGAGAAAGTATCTTGAAATTTAACAAAACCAAAGGTCTGCCAACGTGCCAAATATCAAGCAAATCACATCATAAATAATCTTTTTTAAATAGGTCGAACCCTGGCCAACTCTTTCGGAAGAGAAAGTATTTTGAAATTTAACAAAACCAAAGGTCTACCAACGTGCCAAATATCAAGCAAATCACATCATAAATAAGATTTTTTTGAACAGGTCGGTCCCAGGCCAACTCTTTCGGAAGAGAAAGTATCTTGAAATTTAACAAAACCAAAGGTCTACCAACGTGCCAAATATCAAGCAAATCACATCATAAATAAGATTTTTTTGAATAGGTCGAACCCTGGCCAACTCTTTCGGAAGAGAAAGTATTTTGAAATTTAACAAAACCAAAGGTCTACCAACGTGCCAAATATCAAGCAAATCACATTATAAATACGATTTTTTTGAATAGGTCGGTCCCTGGTCAACTCTTCCGGAAGAGAAAGTATCTTGAAATTTAACAAAACCAAAGCTCTACCAAGGTGCCAAATATCAAGCAAATCACATTATAAATAAGACTTTTTTGAATAGGTCGGAAGAGAAAGTATCTTGAAATTTAACCAAACCAAAGCTCTACCAACTTTCCAAATATTAAGCAAATCACATCGTAAGTAAGATTTTTTTTAAGAGGGCGGTCCCGGGTCAACCCTTCCGGAAGAGAAAGTATCTTAAAATTTAACAAAACCAAAGGTCTACCAACGTGCCAAATATCAAGCAAATCACATTATAAATCAGATTTTTTTGAATAGGTCGGTCCCTGGTCAACTCTTCCGAAAGAGAAAGTATCTTGAAATTGAACAAGACCAAAGCTCTACCAACATCCCAAATATCAAGCAAATCACATCATAAGTAAGATTTTTTTGAACAGGTCGGTCCCAGGCCAACTCTTTCGGATCAGAAAGTATTTTGAAATTTAACAAAACCAAAGGTCTACCAACGTGCCAAATATCAAGCAAATCACATTATAAATAAGATTTTTTTAATAGGTCGGTCCCTGGCCAACTGTTTCGGAAGAGAAAGTATCTTGAAATTTAACAAAGTCAAAGCTCTACCAACGTGCCAAATATCAAGCAAATCACATTATAAATAAGATTTTTTTTAATAGGTCGGTCCCTGGCCAACTCTTTCGGAAGAGAAAGTATCTTGAAATTTAACAAAGTCAAAGCTCTACCAACGTGCCAAATATCAAGCAAATCACATCATAAATAAGATTTTTTTGAATAGGTCGGTCCCTGGCCAACTTTCCCGGAAGAGAAAGTATCTTGAAATTTAATAAAAGTCAAAGCTCTACCAACGTGCCGAATATCAAGCAAATCACATTATAAACAAGATTTTTTTGAATAGGTCGGTCCTTGGCCAACTCTTTCGGAAGAGAAAGTACCTTGAAATTTAACAAAACCAAAGGTCTACCAAAGTGCCAAATATCAAGCAAATCACATTATAAATAAGATTTTTTTGAATAGTTCGGTCCCTGGCCAACTTTCGCAGAAGAGAAAGTATCTTGAAATTTAACAAAGTCAAAGCTCTACCAACGTGCCGAATATCAAGCAAATCACATTATAAATAAGATTTTTTTTAATAGGTCGGTCCTTGACCAACTCTTTGGAAGAGAAAGTATCTTGAAATTTAACAAAGTCAAAGCTCTACCAACGTGCCGAATATCAAGCAAATCACATTATAAATAAGATTTTTTTGAATAGGTCGGTCCCTGGCCAACTTTCGCAGAAGAGAAAGTATCTTGAAATTTAACAAAGTCAAAGCTCTACCAACGTGCCGAATATCAAGCAAATCACATTATAAATAAGATTTTTTTAATAGGTCGGTCCCTGGCCAACTGTTTCGGAAGAGAAAGTATCTTGAAATTTAATAAAAGTCAAAGCTCTACCAACGTGCCAAATATCAAGAAAATCACATCATAAATAAGATTTTTTTGAATAGGTCGGTCCCTGGCCAACTTTCCCGGAAGAGAAAGTATCTTGAAATTTAATAAAAGTCAAAGCTCTACCAACGTGCCGAATATCAAGCAAATCACATTATAAATAAGATTTTTTTGAATAGGTCGAACCCTGGCCAACTCTTTCGGAAGAGAAAGTATCTTGAAATTTAATAAAAGTCAAAGCTCTACCAACGTGCCGAATATCAAGCAAATCACATTATAAATAAGATTTTTTTAATAGGTCGGTCCCTGGCCAACTGTTTCGGAAGAGAAAGTATCTTGAAATTTAATAAAAGTCAAAGCTCTACCAACGTGCCGAATATCAAACAAATCACATTATAAATAAGATTTTTTGAATAGGTCGGTCCCTGGCCAACTCTTTCGGAAGAGAAAGTATCTTGAAATTTAACAAAGTCAAAGCTCTACCAACGTGCCGAATATCAAGCAAATCACATTATAAATAAGATTTTTTTGAATAGTTCGGTCCCTGGCCAACTTTCGCAGAAGAGAAAGTATCTTGAAATTTAACAAAGTCAAAGCTCTACCAACGTGCCGAATATCAAGCAAATCACATTATAAATAAGATTTTTTTAATAGGTCGGTCCCTGGCCAACTGTTTCGGAAGAGAAAGTATCTTGAAATTTAACAAAGTCAAAGCTCTACCAACGTGCCAAATATCAAGCAAATCACATTATAAATAAGATTTTTTTTAATAGGTCGGTCCCTCGCCAACTTTCCCGGAAGAGAAAGTATCTTGCAATTTAACAAAGTCAAAGCTCTACCAACGTGCCGAATATCAAGCAAATCACATTATAAATAAGATTTTTTTAATAGGTCGGTCCCTGGCCAACTCTTTCGGAAGAGAAAGTATCTTGAAATTTAATAAAAGTCAAAGCTCTACCAACGTGCCGAATATCAAGCAAATCACATTATAAATAAGATTTTTTTAATAGGTCGGTCCCTGGCCAACTGTTTCGGAAGAGAAAGTATCTTGAAATTTAACAAAGTCAAAGCTCTACCAACGTGCCAAATATCAAGAAAATCACATCATAAATAAGATTTTTTTGAATAGGTCGGTCCCTGGCCAACTTTCCCGGAAGAGAAAGTATCTTGAAATTTAATAAAAGTCAAAGCTCTACCAACGTGCCGAATATCAAGCAAATCACATTATAAATAAGATTTTTTTGAATAGGTCGGTCCCTGGCCAACTTTCGCAGAAGGGAAAGTATCTTGCAATTTAACAAAGTCAAAGCTCTACCAACGTGCCGAATATCAAGCAAATCACATTATAAATAAGATTTTTTTAATAGGTCGGTCCCTGGCCAACTGTTTCGGAAGAGAAAGTATCTTGAAATTTAACAAAGTCAAAGCTCTACCAACGTGCCAAATATCAAGCAAATCACATTATAAATAAGATTTTTTTTAATAGGTCGGTCCCTGGCCAACTCTTTCGGAAGAGAAAGTATCTTGAAATTTAACAAAGTCAAAGCTCTACCAACGTGCCAAATATCAAGCAAATCACATCATAAATAAGATTTTTTTGAATAGGTCGGTCCCTGGCCAACTTTCCCGGAAGAGAAAGTATCTTGAAATTTAATAAAAGTCAAAGCTCTACCAACGTGCCGAATATCAAGCAAATCACATTATACATAAGATTTGTTTCGGAAGAGAAAGTATCTTGAAATTTAACAAAGTCAAAGCTCTAGCAACGTGCCATATATCAAGCAAATCACATTATAAATAAGATTTTTTTTAATAGGTCGGTCCCTCGCCAACTCTTTCGGAAGAGAAAGTGTCTTGAAATTTAACAAAGTCAAAGCTCTACCAACGTGCCAAATATCAAGCAAATCACATCATAAATAAGATTTTTTTGAATAGGTCGGTCCCTGGCCAACTTTCCCGGAAGAGAAAGTATCTTGAAATTTAATAAAAGTCAAAGCTCTACCAACGTGCCGAATATCAAGCAAATCACATTATAAATAAGATTTTTTTGAATAGGTCGGTCCTTGGCCAACTCTTTCGGAAGAGAAAGTACCTTGAAATTTAACAAAACCAAAGGTCTACCAAAGTGCCAAATATCAAGCAAATCACATTATAAATAAAATTTTTTTTAATAGTTCGGTCCCTGGCCAACTTTCGCAAAAGAGAAATTATCTTGAAATTTAACAAAGTCAAAGCTCTACCAACGTGCCGAATATCAAGCAAATCACATTATAAATAAGATTTTTTTTAATAGGTCGGTCCTTGACCAACTCTTTGGAAGAGAAAGTATCTTGAAATTTAATAAAAGTCAAAGCTCTACCAACGTGCCGAATATCACGCAAATCACATTATAAATAAGATTTTTTTGAATAGGTCGGTCCTTGGCCAACTCTTTCGGAAGAGAAAGTACCTTGAAATTTAACAAAACCAAAGGTCTACCAACGTGCCAAATATCAAGCAAATCACATTATAAATAAGATTTTTTTAAATAGGTCGGTCCCTGGCCATCTTTCGCAGAAGAGAAAGTATCTTGAAATTTAACAAAGTCAAAGCTCTACCAACGTGCCGAATATCAAGCAAATCACATTATAAATAAGATTTTTTTTAATAGGTCGGTCCTTGACCAACTCTTTGGAAGAGAAAGTATTTTGAAATTTAATAAAAGTCAAAGCTCTACCAACGTGCCGAATATCAAGCACATCACATTATAAATAAGATTTTTTTGAATAGGTCGGTCCTTGGCCAACTCTTTCGGAAGAGAAAGTACCTTGAAATTTAACAAAACCAAAGGTCTACCAATGTGCCGAATATCAAGCAAATCACATCATAAATAACATTTTTTTGAACAAGTCGGTCCCAGTCCAACTCTTCCGGAAGAGAAAGTTTCTTGAAATTTAACAAAACCAAAGCTCTACCAACATCCCAAATATCAAGCAAATCACATCATAAGTAAGATTTTTTTGAACAGGTCGGCCCCAGGCCAACTCTTCCGGAAGAGAAAGTATCTTGAAATTTAACAAAACCAAAGGTCTGCCAACGTGCCAAATATCAAGCAAATCACATCATAAATAAGATTTTTTTTAATAGTTCGGTCCCTGGCCAACTTTCGCAGAAGAGAAAGTATCTTGAAATTTAACAAAACCAAAGGTCTACCAACGTGCCAAATATCAAGCAAATCACATTATAAATAAGATTTTTTTTAATAGTTCGGTCCCTGGCCAACTTTCGCAGAAGAGAAAGTATCTTGAAATTTAACAAAACCAAAGGTCTACCAACGTGCCAAATATCAAGCAAATCACATTATAAATAAGATTTTTTTGAATAGGTCGGTCCCTGGCCAACTTTCGCAGAAGAGAAAGTATCTTGAAATTTAACAAAGTCAAAGCTCTACCAACGTGCCGAATATCAAGCAAATCACATTATAAATAAGATTTTTTTTAATAGGTCGGTCCTTGACCAACTCTTTGGAAGAGAAAGTATCTTGAAATTTAACAAAGTCAAAGCTCTACCAATGTGCCAAATATCAAGCAAATCACATCATAAATAAGATTTTTTTAATAGGTCGAACCCTGGCCAACTCTTTCGGAAGAAAAAGTATTTTGAAATTTAACAAAACCAAAGGTCTACCAACATGCCAAATATCAAGCAAATCACATTATAAATAAGATTTTTTTTAATAGTTCGGTCCCTGGCCAACTTTCGCAGAAGAGAAAGTATCTTGAAATTTAACAAAGTCAAAGCTCTACCAACGTGCCGAATATCAAGCAAATCACATCATAAATAACATTTTTTTGAACAAGTCGGTCCCAGTCCAACTCTTCCGGAAGAGAAAGTTTCTTGAAATTTAACAAAACCAAAGCTCTACCAACGTGCCAAATATCAAGCAAGTCACATCATAAATAAGATTTTTTTGAACAGGTCGGTCCCAGGCCAACTCTTTCGGAAGAGAAAGTATCTTGAAATTTAACAAAACCAAAGGTCTACCAACATCCCAAATATCAAGCAAATCACATCAAAAATAAGATTTTTTTGAACAGGTCGGTCCCAGGCCAACTCTTCCGGAAGAGAAACTATCTTAAAATCTAACAAAACCAAAGGTCTACCAACGTGCCGAATATCAAGCAAATCACATTATAAATAAGATTTTTTTGAATAGGTCGGTCGCTGGTCAACTCTTCCGGAAGAGAAAGTATCTTGAAATTTAACAAAACCAAAGGTCTACCAACATCCCAAATATCAAGCAAATCACATCATAAGTAAGATTTTTTTGAACAGGTCGGCCCCAGGCCAACTCTTCCGGAAGAGAAAGTATCTTGAAATTTAACAAAACCAAAGGTCTGCCAACGTGCCAAATATCAAGCAAATCACATCATAAATAAGATTTTTTTGAACAGGTCGGTCCCAGGCCAACTCTTTCGGGAGAGAAAGTATCTTGAAATTTAACAAAACCAAAGGTCTGCCAACGTGCCAAATATCAAGCAAATCACATCATAAATAATCTTTTTTTAAATAGGTCGAACCCTGGCCAACTCTTTCGGAAGAGAAAGTATTTTGAAATTTAACAAAACCAAAGGTCTACCAACGTGCCAAATATCAAGCAAATCACATCATAAATAAGATTTTTTTGAACAGGTCGGTCCCAGGCCAACTCTTTCGGAAGGAAAAGTATCTTGAAATTTAACAAAACCTAAGGTCTACCAACGTGCCAAATATCAAGCAAATCACATCATAAATAAGATTTTTTTGAATAGGTCGAACCCTGGCCAACTCTTTCGGAAGAGAAAGTATTTTGAAATTTAACAAAACCAAAGGTCTACCAACGTGCCAAATATCAAGCAAATCACATTATAAATACGATTTTTTTGAATAGGTCGGTCCCTGGTCAACTCTTCCGGAAGAGAAAGTATCTTGAAATTTAACAAAACCAAAGCTCTACCAAGGTGCCAAATATCAAGCAAATCACATTATAAATAAGACTTTTTTGAATAGGTCGGAAGAGAAAGTATCTTGAAATTTAACCAAACCAAAGCTCTACCAACTTTCCAAATATTAAGCAAATCACATCGTAAGTAAGATTTTTTTTAAGAGGGCGGTCCCGGGTCAACCCTTCCGGAAGAGAAAGTATCTTAAAATTTAACAAAACCAAAGGTCTACCAACGTGCCAAATATCAAGCAAATCACATTATAAATCAGATTTTTTTGAATAGGTCGGTCCCTGGTCAACTCTTCCGAAAGAGAAAGTATCTTGAAATTGAACAAAACCAAAGCTCTACCAACATCCCAAATATCAAGCAAATCACATCATAAGTAAGATTTTTTTGAACAGGTCGGTCCCAGGCCAACTCTTTCGGATCAGAAAGTATTTTGAAATTTAACAAAGTCAAAGCTCTACCAACGTGCCAAATATCAAGCAAATCACATTATAAATAAGATTTTTTTTAATAGGTCGGTCCCTCGCCAACTCTTTCGGAAGAGAAAGTATCTTGAAATTTAACAAAGTCAAAGCTCTACCAACGTGCCAAATATCAAGCAAATCACATCATAAATAAGATTTTTTTGAATAGGTCGGTCCCTGGCCAACTTTCCCGGAAGAGAAAGTATCTTGAAATTTAATAAAAGTCAAAGCTCTACCAACGTGCCGAATATCAAGCAAATCACATTATAAACAAGATTTTTTTGAATAGGTCGGTCCTTGGCCAACTCTTTCGGAAGAGAAAGTACCTTGAAATTTAACAAAACTAAAGGTCTACCAAAGTGCCAAATATCAAGCAAATCACATTATAAATAAGATTTTTTTGAATAGGTCGGTCCCTGGCCAACTTTCGCAGAAGAGAAAGTATCTTGCAATTTAACAAAGTCAAAGCTCTACCAACGTGCCGAATATCAGGCAAATCACATCATAAATAAGATTTTTTTGAATAGGTCGGTCCCTGGCCAACTTTCCCGGAAGAGAAAGTATCTTGAAATTTAATAAAAGTCAAAGCTCTACCAACGTGCCGAATATCAAGCAAATCACATTATAAATAAGATTTTTTTGAATAGGTCGGTCCCTGGCCAACTTTCGCAGAAGAGAAAGTATCTTGCAATTTAACAAAGTCAAAGCTCTACCAACGTGCCGAATATCAAGCAAATCACATTATAAATAAGATTTTTTTAATAGGTCGGTCCCTGGCCAACTGTTTCGGAAGAGAAAGTATCTTGAAATTTAACAAAGTCAAAGCTCTACCAACGTGCCAAATATCAAGCAAATCACATTATAAATAAGATTTTTTTTAATAGGTCGGTCCCTGGCCAACTCTTTCGGAAGAGAAAGTATCTTGAAATTTAACAAAGTCAAAGCTCTACCAACGTGCCAAATATCAAGCAAATCACATCATAAATAAGATTTTTTTGAATAGGTCGGTCCCTGGCCAACTTTCCCGGAAGAGAAAGTATCTTGAAATTTAATAAAAGTCAAAGCTCTACCAACGTGCCGAATATCAAGCAAATCACATTATACATAAGATTTGTTTCGGAAGAGAAAGTATCTTGAAATTTAACAAAGTCAAAGCTCTAGCAACGTGCCAAATATCAAGCAAATCACATTATAAATAAGATTTTTTTTAATAGGTCGGTCCCTCGCCAACTCTTTCGGAAGAGAAAGTATCTTGAAATTTAACAAGGTCAAAGCTCTACCAACGTGCCAAATATCAAGCAAATCACATCATAAATAAGATTTTTTTGAATAGGTCGGTCCCTGGCCAACTTTCCCGGAAGAGAAAGTATCTTGAAATTTAATAAAAGTCAAAGCTCTACCAACGTGCCGAATATCAAGCAAATCACATTATAAATAAGATTTTTTTGAATAGGTCGGTCCTTGGCCAACTCTTTCGGAAGAGAAAGTACCTTGAAATTTAACAAAACCAAAGGTCTACCAAAGTGCCGAATATCAAGCAAATCACATTATAAATAAGATTTTTTTTAATAGGTCGGTCCTTGACCAACTCTTTGGAAGAGAAAGTATCTTGAAATTTAACAAAGTCAAAGCTCTACCAATGTGCCAAATATCAAGCAAATCACATCATAAATAAGATTTTTTAATAGGTCGAACCCTGGCCAACTCTTTCGGAAGAAAAAGTATTTTGAAATTTAACAAAACCAAAGGTCTACCAACGTGCCAAATATCAAGCAAGTCACATCATAAATAAGATTTTTTTGAACAGGTCGGTCCCAGGCCAACTCTTTCGGAAGAGAAAGTATCTTAAAATTTAACAAAACCAAAGGTCTACCAACATCCCAAATATCAAACAAATCACATCAAAAATAAGATTTTTTTGAACAGGTCGGTCCCAGGCCAACTCTTCCGGAAGAGAAACTATCTTACAATCTAACAAAACCAAAGGTCTACCAACGTGCGAAATATCAAGCAAATCACATTATAAATAAGATTTTTTTGAATAGGTCGGTCGCTGGTCAACTCTTCCGGAAGAGAAAGTATCTTGAAATTTAACAAAACCAAATGTCTACCAACATCCCAAATATCAAGCAAATCACATCAAAAATAAGATTTTTTTGAACAGGTCGGCCCCAGGCCAACTCTTCCGGAAGAGAAAGTATCTTGAAATTTAACAAAACCAAAGGTCTGCCAACGTGCCAAATATCAAGCAAATCACATCATAAATAAGATTTTTTTGAACAGGTCGGTCCCAGGCCAACTCTTTCGGAAGAGAAAGTATCTTGAAATTTAACAAAACCAAAGGTCTGCCAACGTGCCAAATATCAAGCAAATCACATCATAAATAATCTTTTTTTAAATAGGTCGGTTCCTGACCAACTTTTCCGGAAAGGAAAGTATCTTGAAATTTACCAGAACCATAGGTCTAGCAACGTGCCAAATATCAAGCAACTCACATTATAAATAAGATTTTTTTGAATAGGTCGGTCCCTGGCCAACTTTCGCAGAAGAGAAAGTATCTTGAAATTTAACAAAGTCAAAGCTCTACCAACGTGCCGAATATCAAGCAAATCACATTATAAATAAGATGTTTTTGAATAGGTCGGTCCCTGGCCAACTTTCCCGCAAGAGAAAGTATCTTGAAATTTAACAAAATCAAAGCTCTACCAACGTGCCAAATATCAATCCAATCCCATCATAAATAAGATTTTTGTGAATAGGTCGGTCCCTGGCCAAATATCAAGCAAATCACATTATAAATAAGATTTTTGTGAATAGGTCGGTCCCTGGCCAACTCTTTCGGAAGAGAAAGTATCTTGAAATTTAACAAAACTAAAGGTCTACCAACGTGCCAAATATCAAGCAAATCACATTATAAATAAGATTTTTCTTAATAGTTCGGTCCCTGGCCAACTTTCGCAGAAGAGAAAGTATCTTGAAATTTAACAAAGTCAAAGCTCTACCAACGTGCCGAATATCAAGCAAATCACATTATAAATAAGATTTTTTTTAATAGGTCGAACCCTGGCCAACTCTTTCGGAAGAGAAAGTATTTTGAAATTTAACAAAACCAAATATCAAGCAAATCACATTATAAATAAGATTTTTCTTAATAGTTCGGTCCCTGGCCAACTTTCGCAGAAGAGAGAGTATCTTGAAATTTAACAAAGTCAAAGCTCTACCAATGTACCGAATATCAAGCAAATCACATTATAAATAAGATTTTTTTAATAGATCGGTCCCTGGCCAACTTTTGCAGAAGAGAAAGTATCTTGAAATTTAACAAAGTCAAAGCTCTACCAATGTACCGAATATCAAGCAAATCACATTACAAATAAGATTTTTTTTAATAGGTCGGTCCCTGGCCATCTTTCGCATAAGAGAAAGCATCTTGAAATTTAACAAAGTCAAAGCTTTACCAACGTGCCGAATATCAAGCAAATCACATTATAAATAAGATTTTTTTGAATAGGTCGGTCCCTGGCCAAATTTCCCGCAAGAGAAAGTATCTTGAAATTTAATAAAAGTCAAAGCTCTACCAACGTGCCGAATATCAAACAAATCACATTATAAATAAGATTTTTTTGAATAGGTCGGTCCCTGGCCAACTCTTCCGGAAGAGAAAGTATCTTGAAATTTAACAAAACCAAAGGTCTACCAACGTGGCAAATATCAAGCAAATCACTTTATAAATAAGATTTTTCTTAATAGTTCGGTGCCTGGCCAACTTTCGCAGAAAAGAAAGTATCTTAAAATTTAACAAAGTCAAAGCTCTACCAACATCCCAAATATCAAGCAAATCACATTATAAATAAGATTTTTTTTAATAAGTCGAACCCTGGCCAACTCTTTCGGAAGGGAAAGTATTTTGAAATTTAACAAAACCAAATATCAAGCAAATCACATCATAAATAAGATTTTTCTTAATAGTTCGGTCCCTGGCCAAGTTTCGCAGAAGAGAAAGTATCTTGAAATTTAATAAAAGTCAAAGCTCTACCAACGTGCCGAATATCAAGCACATCACATTATAAATAAGATTTTTTTGAATAGGTCGGTCCTTGGCCAACTCTTTCGGAAGAGAAAGTACCTTGAAATTTAACAAAACCAAAGGTCTACCAACGTGCCAAATATCAAGCAAATCACATTATAAATAAGATTTTTTTGAATAGGTCGGTCCCTGGCCATCTTTCGCAGAAGAGAAAGTATCTTGAAATTTAACAAAGTCAAAGCTCTACCAACGTGCCGAATATCAAGCAAATCACATTATAAATAAGATTTTTTTTAATAGGTCGGTCCTTGACCAACTCTTTGGAAGAGAAAGTCTCTTGAAATTTAACAAAGTCAAAGCTCTACCAATGTGCCGAATATCAAGCAAATCACATTATAAATAAGATTTTTTTGAATAGGTCGGTCCTTGACCAACTCTTTCGGAAGAGAAAGTACCTTGAAATTTAACAAAACCAGAGGTCTACCAACGTGCCAAATATCAAGCAAATCACATTATAAATAAGATTTTTTTGAATAGGTCGGTCCCTGGCCATCTTTCGCAGAAGAGAAAGTATCTTGAAATTTAACAAAACCAAAGCTCTACCAACGTGCCGAATATCAAGCAAATCACATTATAAATAAGATTTTTTTTAATAGGTCGGTCCTTGACCAACTCTTTGGAAGAGAAAGTATCTTGAAATTTAATAAAAGCCAAAGCTCTACCAACGTGCCGAATATCAAGCAAATCACATTATAAATAAGATTTTTTTGAATAGGTCGGTCCTTGGCCAACTCTTTCGGAAGAGAAAGTACCTTGAAATTTAACAAAACCAAAGGTCTACCAACGTGCCAAATATCAAGCAAATCACATTATAAATAAGATTTTTTTGAATAGGTCGGTCCCTGGCCATCTTTCGCAGAAGAGAAAGTATCTTGAAATTTAACAAAGTCAAAGCTCTACCAATGTGCCAAATATCAAGCAAATCACATCATAAATAAGATTTGTTTGAATAGGTCGAACCCTGGCCAACTCTTTCGGAAGAAAAAGTATTTTGAAATTTAACAAAACCAAAGGTCTACCAAGGTGCCAAATATCAAGCAAATCACATTATAAATAAGATTTTTTTTAATAGTTCGGTCCCTGGCCAACTTTCGCAGAAGAGAAAGTATCTTGAAATTTAACAAAGTCAAAGCTCTACCAATGTGCCGAATATCAAGCAAATCACATCATAAATAACATTTTTTTGAACAAGTCGGTCCCAGTCCAACTCTTCCGGAAGAGAAAGTTTCTTGAAATTTAACAAAACCAAAGCTCTACCACCGTGCCAAATATCAAGCAAGTCACATCATAAATAAGATTTTTTTGAACAGGTCGGTCCCAGGCCAACTCTTCCGGAAGAGAAATTATCTTAAAATCTAACAAAACCAAAGGTCTACCAACGTGCGAAATATCAAGCAAATCACATCATAAATAAGATTTTTTTGAACAGGTCGGTCCCAGGCCAACTCTTCCGGAAGAGAAATTATCTTAAAATCTAACAAAACCAAAGGTCTACCAACGTGCGAAATATCAAGCAAATCACATCATAAATAAGATTTTTTTGAACAGGTCGGTCCCAGGCCAACTCTTTCGGAAGAGAAAGTATCTTAAAATTTAACAAAACCAAAGGTCTACCAACATCCCAAATATCAAGCAAATCACATCAAAAATAAGATTTTTTTGAACAGGTCGGTCCCAGGCCAACTCTTCCGGAAGAGAAACTATCTTAAAATCTAACAAAACCAAAGGTCTACCAACGTGCCAAATATCAAGCAAATCACATCATAAATAAGCTTTTTTTAAATAGGTCGGTTCCTGACCAACTTTTCCGGAAAGGAAAGTATCTTGAAATTTACCAGAACCATAGGTCTAGCAACGTGCCAAATATCAAGCAACTCACATTATAAATAAGATTTTTTTGAAAAGGTCGGCCCCTGGCCAACTTTCGCAGAAGAGAAAGTATCTTGAAATTTAACAAAGTCAAAGCTCTCCCAACGTGCCGAATATCAAGCAAATCACATTATAAATAAGATTTTTTTTAATAGGTCGAACCCTGGCCAACTCTTTCGGAAGAGAAAGTATTTTGAAATTTAACAAAACCAAATATCAAGCAAATCACATTATAAATAAGATTTTTCTTAATAGTTCGGTCCCTGGCCAACTTTCGCAGAAGAGAAAGGATCTTGTAATTTAACAAAGTCAGAGTTCTACCAATGTACCGAATATCAAGCAAATCACATTATAAATAAGATTTTTTTTAATAGATCGGTCCCTGGCCAACTTTCGCAGAAGAGAAAGTATCTTGAAATTTAACAAAGTCAAAGCTCTATCAATGTACCGAATATCAAGCAAATCACATGACAAATAAGATTTTTTTTAATAGGTCGGTCCCTGGCCATCTTTCGCATAAGAGAAAGCATCTTGAAATTTAACAAAGTCAAAGCTTTACCAACGTGCCGAATATCCAGCAAATCACATTATAAATAAGATTTTTTTGAATAGGTCGGTCCCTGGCCAAATTTCCCGCAAGAGAAAGTATCTTGAAATTTAATAAAAGTCAAAGCTCTACCAACGTGCCGAATAGCAAGCAAATCACATTATAAATAAGATTTTTTGAATAGGTCGGTCCCTGGCCAACTCTTTCCGAAGAGAAAGTATCTTGAAATTTAACAAAACCAAAAGTCTACCAACGTGGCAAATATCAAGCAAATCACATTATAAATAAGATTTTTATTAATAGTTCGGTCCCTGGCCAACTTTCGCAGAAGAGAAAGTATCTTAAAATTTAACAAAGTCAAAGCTCTACCAACATCCCAAATATCAAGCAAATCACATTATAAATAAGATTTTTTTTAATAGGTCGAACCCTGGCCAACTCTTTCGGAAGGGAAAGTATTTTGAAATTTAACAAAACCAAATATCAAGCAAATCACATTATAAATAAGATTTTTTTTAATAGATCGGTCCCTGGCCAACTTTCGCAGAAGAGAAAGTATCTTAAAATTTAACAAAGTCAAAGCTCTACCAACGTGCCAAATATCCAGCAAATCACATTCTAAATAAGATTTTTCTTAATAGTTCGGTCCCTGGCCAACTTTCGCAGAAGAGAAAGTATCTTGAAATTTAACAAAGTCAAAGCTCTACCAATGTACCGAATATCAAGCAAATCACATTATAAATAAGATTTTTGTGAATAGTTCGGTCCCTGGCCAACTTTCGCAGAAGAGAAAGTATCTTGAAATTTAACAAAGTCAAAGCTCTACCAACGTGCCGAATATCAAGCAAATCACATTATAAATAAGATTTTTGTGAATAGTTCGGTCCCTGGCCAACTTTCGCAGAAGAGAAAGTATCTTGAAATTTAACAAAACCAAAGGTCTACCAACGTGCCAAATATCAAGCAAATCACATTATAAATAAGATTTTTTTGAATAGGTCGGTCCCTGGCCAACTTTCGCAGAAGAGAAAGTATCTTGAAATTTAACAAAGTCAAAGCTCTACCAACGTGCCGAATATCAAGCAAATCACATTATAAATAAGATTTTTTTTAATAGGTCGGTCCCTGGCCAACTTTCGCAGAAGAGAAAGTATCTTGAAATTTAACAAAACCAAAGGTCTACCAACGTGCCAAATATCAAGCAAATCACATTATAAATAAGATTTTTTTGAATAGGTCGGTCCCTGGCCATCTTTCGCAGAAGAGAAAGTATCTTGAAATTTAACAAAGTCAAAGCTCTACCAATGTGCCAAATATCAAGCAAATCACATCATAAATGAGATTTGTTTGAATAGGTCGAACCCTGGCCAACTCTTTCGGAAGAAAAAGTATTTTGAAATTTAACAAAACCAAAGGTCTACCAAGGTGCCAAATATCAAGCAAATCACATTATAAATAAGATTTTTTTTAATAGTTCGGTCCCTGGCCAACTTTCGCAGAAGAGAAAGTATCTTGAAATTTAACAAAGTCAAAGCTCTACCAACGGGCCGAATATCAAGCAAATCACATCATAAATAACATTTTTTTGAACAAGTCGGTCCCAGTCCAACTCTTCCGGAAGAGAAAGTTTCTTGAAATTTAACAAAACCAAAGCTCTACCAACGTGCCAAATATCAAGCAAGTCACATTATAAATAAGATTTTTTTGAACAGGTCGGTCCCAGGCCAACTCTTTCGGAAGAGAAAGTATCTTAAAATTTAACAAAACCAAAGGTCTACCAACATCCCAAATATCAAGCAAATCACATCAAAAATAAGATTTTTTTGAACAGGTCGGTCCCAGGCCAACTCTTCCGGAAGAGAAATTATCTTAAAATCTAACAAAACCAAAGGTCTACCAACGTGCGAAATATCAAGCAAATCACATTATAAATAAGATTTTTTTTAATAGGTCGGTCGCTGGTCAACTCTTCCGGAAGAGAAAGTATCTTGAAATTTAACAAAACCAAAGCTCTACCAACGTGCCGAATATCAAGCAAATCACATTATAAATAAGATTTTTTTGACCAGGTCGGTCCCAGGCCAACTCTTTCGGAAGAGAAAGTATCTTGAAATTTAACAAAGTCAAAGCTCTACCAACTTGCCGAATATCAAACAAAACACATCATAAGTAAGATTTTTTTGAACAGGTCGGCCCCAGGCCAACTCTTCCGGAAGAGAAAGTATCTTGAAATTTAACAAAACCAAAGGTCTGCCAACGTGCCAAATATCAAGCAAATCACATCATCAATAAGATTTTTTTGAACAGGTCGGTCCCAGGCCAACTCTTTCGGAAGAGAAAGTATCTTGAAATTTAACAAAGTCAAAGCTCTACCAATGTGCCGAATATCAAGCAAATCACATCATAAATAACATTTTTTTGAACAAGTCGGTCCCAGTCCAACTCTTCCGGAAGAGAAAGTTTCTTGAAATTTAACAAAACCAAAGCTCTACCACCGTGCCAAATATCAAGCAAGTCACATCATAAATAAGATTTTTTTGAACAGGTCGGTCCCAGGCCAACTCTTTCGGAAGAGAAAGTATCTTAAAATTTAACAAAACCAAAGGTCTACCAACATCCCAAATATCAAGCAAATCACATCAAAAATAAGATTTTTTTGAACAGGTCGGTCCCAGGCCAACTCTTCCGGAAGAGAAATTATCTTAAAATCTAACAAAACCAAAGGTCTACCAACGTGCGAAATATCAAGCAAATCACATCATAAATAAGATTTTTTTGAACAGGTCGGCCCCAGGCCAACTCTTTCGGAAGAGAAAGTATCTTGAAATTTAACAAAACCAAAGGTCTGCCAACGTGCCAAATATCAAGCAAATCACATCATAAATAAGCTTTTTTTAAATAGGTCGGTTCCTGACCAACTTTTCCGGAAAGGAAAGTATCTTGAAATTTACCAGAACCATAGGTCTAGCAACGTGCCAAATATCAAGCAACTCACATTATAAATAAGATTTTTTTGAAAAGGTCGGCCCCTGGCCAACTTTCGCAGAAGAGAAAGTATCTTGAAATTTAACAAAGTCAAAGCTCTCCCAACGTGCCGAATATCAAGCAAATCACATTATAAATAAGATTTTTTTTAATAGGTCGAACCCTGGCCAACTCTTTCGGAAGAGAAAGTATTTTGAAATTTAACAAAACCAAATATCAAGCAAATCACATTATAAATAAGATTTTTCTTAATAGTTCGGTCCCTGGCCAACTTTCGCAGAAGAGAAAGTATCTTGTAATTTAACAAAGTCAGAGTTCTACCAATGTACCGAATATCAAGCAAATCACATTATAAATAAGATTTTTCTTAATAGTTCGGTCCCTGGCCAACTTTCGCAGAACAGAAAGTATCTTGAAATTTAACAAAGTCAAAGCTCTACCAATGTACCGAATATCAAGCAAATCACATGACAAATACGATTTTTTTTAATAGGTCGGTCCCTGGCCATCTTTCGCATAAGAGAAAGCATCTTAAAATTTAACAAAGTCAAAGCTTTACCAACGTGCCGAATATCCAGCAAATCACATTATAAATAAGATTTTTTTGAATAGGTCGGTCCCTGGCCAAATTTCCCGCAAGAGAAAGTATCTTGAAATTTAATAAAAGTCAAAGCTCTACCAACGTGCCGAATAGCAAGCAAATCACATTATAAATAAGATTTTTTGAATAGGTCGGTCCCTGGCCAACTCTTTCCGAAGAGAAAGTATCTTGAAATTTAACAAAACCAAAAGTCTACCAACGTGGCAAATATCAAGCAAATCACATTATAAATAAGATTTTTCTTAATAGTTCGGTCCCTGGCCAACTTTCGCAGAAGAGAAAGTATCTTAAAATTTAACAAAGTCAAAGCTCTACCAACATCCCAAATATCAAGCAAATCACATTATAAATAAGATTTTTTTTAATAGGTCGAACCCTGGCCAACTCTTTCGGAAGGGAAAGTATTTTGAAATTTAACAAAACCAAATATCAAGCAAATCACATTATAAATAAGATTTTTTTTAATAGATCGGTCCCTGGCCAACTTTCGCAGAAGAGAAAGTATCTTAAAATTTAACAAAGTCAAAGCTCTACCAACGTGCCAAATATCCAGCAAATCACATTCTAAATAAGATTTTTCTTAATAGTTCGGTCCCTGGCCAACTTTCGCAGAAGAGAAAGTATCTTGAAATTTAACAAAGTCAAAGCTCTACCAATGTACCGAATATCAAGCAAATCACATTATAAATAAGATTTTTGTGAATAGTTCGGTCCCTGGCCAACTTTCGCAGAAGAGAAAGTATCTTGAAATTTAACAAAGTCAAAGCTCTACCAACGTGCCGAATATCAAGCAAATCACATTATAAATAAGATTTTTGTGAATAGTTCGGTCCCTGGCCAACTTTCGCAGAAGAGAAAGTATCTTGAAATTTAACAAAACCAAAGGTCTACCAACGTGCCAAATATCAAGCAAATCACATTATAAATAAGATTTTTTTGAATAGGTCGGTCCCTGGCCATCTTTCGCAGAAGAGAAAGTATCTTGAAATTTAACAAAGTCAAAGCTCTACCAACGTGCCGAATCTCAAGCAAATCACATTATAAATAAGATTTTTTTTAATAGGTCGGTCCTTGACCAACTCTTTGGAAGAGAAAGTATCTTGAAATTTAACAAAGTCAAAGCTCTACCAATGTGCCAAATATCAAGCAAATCACATCATAAATAAGATTTGTTTGAATAGGTCGAACCCTGGCCAACTCTTTCGGAAGAAAAAGTATTTTGAAATTTAACAAAACCAAAGGTCTACCAAGGTGCCAAATATCAAGCAAATCACATTATAAATAAGATTTTTTTTAATAGTTCGGTCCCTGGCCAACTTTCGCAGAAAAGAAAGTATCTTGAAATTTAACAAAGTCAAAGCTCTACCAATGTGCCGAATATCAAGCAAATCACATCATAAATAACATTTTTTTGAACAAGTCGGTCCCAGTCCAACTCTTCCGGAAGAGAAAGTTTCTTGAAATTTAACAAAACCAAAGCTCTACCAACGTGCCAAATATCAAGCAAGTCACATCATAAATAAGATTTTTTTGAACAGGTCGGTCCCAGGCCAACTCTTTCGGAAGAGAAAGTATCTTAAAATTTAACAAAACCAAAGGTCTACCAACATCCCAAATATCAAGCAAATCACATCAAAAATAAGATTTTTTTGAACAGGTCGGTCCCAGGCCAACTCTTCCGGAAGAGAAATTATCTTAAAATCTAACAAAACCAAAGGTCTACCAACGTGCGAAATATCAAGCAAATCACATTATAAATAAGATTTTTTTAAATAGGTCGGTCGCTGGTCAACTCTTCCGGAAGAGAAAGTATCTTGAAATTTAACAAAACCAAAGCTCTACCAACGTGCCGAATATCAAGCAAATCACATTATAAATAAGATTTTTTTGACCAGGTCGGTCCCAGGCCAACTCTTTCGGAAGAGAAAGTATCTTGAAATTTAACAAAGTCAAAGCTCTACCAACTTGCCGAATATCAAACAAAACACATCATAAGTAAGATTTTTTTGAACAGGTCGGCCCCAGGCCAACTCTTCCGGAAGAGAAAGTATCTTGAAATTTAACAAAACCAAAGGTCTGCCAACGTGCCAAATATCAAGCAAATCACATCATAAATAAGATTTTTTTGAACAGGTCGGTCCCAGGCCAACTCTTTCGGAAGAGAAAGTATCTTGAAATTTAACAAAACCAAAGGTCTGCCAACGTGCCAAATATCAAGCAAATCACATCATAAATAAGCTTTTTTTAAATAGGTCGGTTCCTGACCAACTTTTCCGGAAAGGAAAGTATCTTGAAATTTACCAGAACCATAGGTCTAGCAACGTGCCAAATATCAAGCAACTCACATTATAAATACGATTTTTTTGAAAAGGTCGGCCCCTGGCCAACTTTCGCAGAAGAGAAAGTATCTTGAAATTTAACAAAGTCAAAGCTCTACCAACGTGCCAAATATCAAGCAAATCACATCATAAATAAGATTTTTTTGAACAGGTCGGTCCCAGGCCAACTCTTTCGGAAGAGAAAGTATCTTGAAATTTAACAAAACCAAAGGTCTGCCAACGTGCCAAATATCAAGCAAATCACATCATAAATAAGCTTTTTTTAAATAGGTCGGTTCCTGACCAACTTTTCCGGAAAGGAAAGTATCTTGAAATTTACCAGAACCATAGGTCTAGCAACGTGCCAAATATCAAGCAACTCACATTATAAATAAGATTTTTTTGAAAAGGTCGGTCCCTGGCCAACTTTCGCAGAAGAGAAAGTATCTTGAAATTTAACAAAGTCAAAGCTCTACCAACGTGCCGAATATCAAGCAAATCACATTATAAATAAGATTTTTTTGAATAGGTCGGTCCCTGGCCAACTTTCCCGCAAGAGAAAGTATCTTGAAATTTAACAAAATCAAAGCTCTACCAACGTGCCAAATATCAATCCAATCCCATCATAAATAAGGATTTTTGTGAATAGGTCGGTCCCTGGCCAAATATCAAGCAAATCACATTATAAATAAGATTTTTGTGAATAGGTCGGTCCCTGGCCAACTCTTTCGGAAGAGAAAGTATCTACCAACGTGCCAAATATCAAGCAAATCACATCATAAATAAGATTTTTTTGAACAGGTCGGTCCCAGGCCAACTCTTTCGGAAGAGAAAGTATCTTGAAATTTAACAAAACCAAAGGTGTGCCAACGTGCCAAATATCAAGCAAATCACATCATAAATAAGCTTTTTTTAAATAGGTCGGTTCCTGACCAACTTTTCCGGAAAGGAAAGTATCTTGAAATTTACCAGAACCATAGGTCTAGCAACGTGCCAAATATCAAGCAACTCACATTATAAATAAGATTTTTTTTAATAGGTCGAACCCTGGCCAACTCTTTCGGAAGGGAAAGTATTTTGAAATTTAACAAAACCAAATATCAAGCAAATCACATTATAAATAAGATTTTTTTTAATAGATCGGTCCCTGGCCAACTTTCGCAGAAGAGAAAGTATCTTGAAATTTAACAAAGTCAAAGCTCTACCAACATCCCAAATATCAAGCAAATCACATTATAAATAAGATTTTTTTTAATAGGTCGAACCCTGGCCAACTCTTTCGGAAGGGAAAGTATTTTGAAATTTAACAAAACCAAATATCAAGCAAATCACATTATAAATAAGATTTTTTTTAATAGATCGGTCCCTGGCCAACTTTCGCAGAAGAGAAAGTATCTTAAAATTTAACAAAGTCAAAGCTCTACCAACGTGCCAAATATCCAGCAAATCACATTCTAAATAAGATTTTTCTTAATAGTTCGGTCCCTTGCCAACTTTCGCAGAAGAGAAAGTATCTTAAAATTTAACAAAGTCAAAGCTCTACCAACGTGCCAAATATCCAGCAAATCACATTCTAAATAAGATTTTTCTTAATAGTTCGGTCCCTGGCCAACTTTCGCAGAAGAGAAAGTATCTTGAAATTTAACAAAGTCAAAGCTCTACCAATGTGCCGAATATCCAGCAAATCACATTCTAAATAAGATTTTTCTTAATAGTTCGGTCCCTTGCCAACTTTCGCAGAAGAGAAAGTATCTTGAAATTTAACAAAGTCAAAGCTCTACCAACGTGCCAAATATCAAGCAAATCACATCATAAATAACATTTTTTTGAACAAGTCGGTCCCAGTCCAACTCTTCCGGAAGAGAAAGTTTCTTGAAATTTAACAAAACCAAAGCTCTACCAACGTGCCAAATATCAAGCAAGTCACATCATAAATAAGATTTTTTTGAACAGGTCGGTCCCAGGCCAACTCTTTCGGAAGAGAAAGTATCTTAAAATTTAACAAAACCAAAGGTCTACCAACATCCCAAATATCAAGCAAATCACATCAAAAATAAGATTTTTTTGAACAGGTCGGTCCCAGGCCAACTCTTCCGGAAGAGAAATTATCTTAAAATCTAACAAAACCAAAGGTCTACCAACGTGCGAAATATCAAGCAAATCACATTATAAATAAGATTTTTTTAAATAGGTCGGTCGCTGGTCAACTCTTCCGGAAGAGAAAGTATCTTGAAATTTAACAAAACCAAAGCTCTACCAACGTGCCGAATATCAAGCAAATCACATTATAAATAAGATTTTTTTGACCAGGTCGGTCCCAGGCCAACTCTTTCGGAAGAGAAAGTATCTTGAAATTTAACAAAGTCAAAGCTCTACCAACTTGCCGAATATCAAACAAAACACATCATAAGTAAGATTTTTTTGAACAGGTCGGCCCCAGGCCAACTCTTCCGGAAGAGAAAGTATCTTGAAATTTAACAAAACCAAAGGTCTGCCAACGTGCCAAATATCAAGCAAATCACATCATAAATAAGATTTTTTTGAACAGGTCGGTCCCAGGCCAACTCTTTCGGAAGAGAAAGTATCTTGAAATTTAACAAAACCAAAGGTCTGCCAACGTGCCAAATATCAAGCAAATCACATCATAAATAAGCTTTTTTTAAATAGGTCGGTTCCTGACCAACTTTTCCGGAAAGGAAAGTATCTTGAAATTTACCAGAACCATAGGTCTAGCAACGTGCCAAATATCAAGCAACTCACATTATAAATACGATTTTTTTGAAAAGGTCGGCCCCTGGCCAACTTTCGCAGAAGAGAAAGTATCTTGAAATTTAACAAAGTCAAAGCTCTACCAACGTGCCAAATATCAAGCAAATCACATCATAAATAAGATTTTTTTGAACAGGTCGGTCCCAGGCCAACTCTTTCGGAAGAGAAAGTATCTTGAAATTTAACAAAACCAAAGGTCTGCCAACGTGCCAAATATCAAGCAAATCACATCATAAATAAGCTTTTTTTAAATAGGTCGGTTCCTGACCAACTTTTCCGGAAAGGAAAGTATCTTGAAATTTACCAGAACCATAGGTCTAGCAACGTGCCAAATATCAAGCAACTCACATTATAAATAAGATTTTTTTGAAAAGGTCGGTCCCTGGCCAACTTTCGCAGAAGAGAAAGTATCTTGAAATTTAACAAAGTCAAAGCTCTACCAACGTGCCGAATATCAAGCAAATCACATTATAAATAAGATTTTTTTGAATAGGTCGGTCCCTGGCCAACTTTCCCGCAAGAGAAAGTATCTTGAAATTTAACAAAATCAAAGCTCTACCAACGTGCCAAATATCAATCCAATCCCATCATAAATAAGGATTTTTGTGAATAGGTCGGTCCCTGGCCAAATATCAAGCAAATCACATTATAAATAAGATTTTTGTGAATAGGTCGGTCCCTGGCCAACTCTTTCGGAAGAGAAAGTATCTACCAACGTGCCAAATATCAAGCAAATCACATCATAAATAAGATTTTTTTGAACAGGTCGGTCCCAGGCCAACTCTTTCGGAAGAGAAAGTATCTTGAAATTTAACAAAACCAAAGGTCTGCCAACGTGCCAAATATCAAGCAAATCACATCATAAATAAGCTTTTTTTAAATAGGTCGGTTCCTGACCAACTTTTCCGGAAAGGAAAGTATCTTGAAATTTACCAGAACCATAGGTCTAGCAACGTGCCAAATATCAAGCAACTCACATTATAAATAAGATTTTTTTTAATAGGTCGAACCCTGGCCAACTCTTTCGGAAGGGAAAGTATTTTGAAATTTAACAAAACCAACTATCAAGCAAATCACATTATAAATAAGATTTTTTTTAATAGATCGGTCCCTGGCCAACTTTCGCAGAAGAGAAAGTATCTTGAAATTTAACAAAGTCAAAGCTCTACCAACATCCCAAATATCAAGCAAATCACATTATAAATAAGATTTTTTTTAATAGGTCGAACCCTGGCCAACTCTTTCGGAAGGGAAAGTATTTTGAAATTTAACAAAACCAAATATCAAGCAAATCACATTATAAATAAGATTTTTTTTAATAGATCGGTCCCTGGCCAACTTTCGCAGAAGAGAAAGTATCTTAAAATTTAACAAAGTCAAAGCTCTACCAACGTGCCAAATATCCAGCAAATCACATTCTAAATAAGATTTTTCTTAATAGTTCGGTCCCTTGCCAACTTTCGCAGAAGAGAAAGTATCTTAAAATTTAACAAAGTCAAAGCTCTACCAACGTGCCAAATATCCAGCAAATCACATTCTAAATAAGATTTTTCTTAATAGTTCGGTCCCTGGCCAACTTTCGCAGAAGATAAAGTATCTTGAAATTTAACAAAGTCAAAGTTCTACCAATGTACCGAATATCAAGCAAATCACATTATAAATAAGATTTTTTTTAATAGATCGGTCCTGGCCAACTTTCGCAGAAGAGAAAGTATCTTAAAATTTAACAAAGTCAAAGCTCTACCAACATCCCAAATATCAAGCAAATCACATTATAAATAAGATTTTTTTTAATAGGTCGAACCCTGGCCAACTCTTTCGGAAGGGAAAGTATTTTGAAATTTAACAAAACCAAATATCAAGCAAATCACATTATAAATAAGATTTTTTTTAATAGATCGGTCCCTGGCCAACTTTCGCAGAAGAGAAAGTATCTTAAAATTTAACAAAGTCAAAGCTCTACCAACATCCCAACTATCAAGCAAATCACATTATAAATAAGATTTTTTTTAATAGGTCGAACCCTGGCCAACTCTTTCGGAAGGGAAAGTATTTTGAAATTTAACAAAACCAAATATCAAGCAAATCACATTATAAATAAGATTTTTTTTAATAGATCGGTCCCTGGCCAACTTTCGCAGAAGAGAAAGTATCTTAAAATTTAACAAAGTCAAAGCTCTACCAACGTGCCAAATATCCAACAAATCACATTCTAAATAAGATTTTTCTTAATAGTTCGGTCCCTGGCCAACTTTCGCAGAAGAGAAAGTATCTTGAAATTTAACAAAGTCAAAGTTCTACCAATGTACCGAATATCAAGCAAATCACATTATAAATAAGATTTTTTTTAATAGATCGGTCCCTGGCCAACTTTCGCAGAAGAGAAAGTATCTTGAAATTTAACAAAGTCAAAGTTCTACCAATGTACCGAATATCAAGCAAATCACATTACAAATAAGATTTTTTTTAATAGGTCGGTCCCTGGCCATCTTTCGCATAAGAGAAAGCATCTTGAAATTTAACAAAGTCAAAGCTTTACCAACGTGCCGAATATCAAGCAAATCACATTATAAATAAGATTTTTCTTAATAGTTCGGTCCCTGGCCAACTTTCGCAGAAGAGAAAGTATCTTAAAATTTAACAAAGTCAAAGCTCTACCAACATCCCAAATATCAAGCAAATCACAGTATAAATAAGATTTTTTTTAATAGGTCGAACCCTGGCCAACTCTTTCGGAAGGGAAAGTATTTTGAAATTTAACAAAACCAAATATCAAGCAAATCACATTATAAATAAGATTTTTTTTAATAGATCGGTCCCTGGCCAACTTTCGCAGAAGAGAAAGTATCTTAAAATTTAACAAAGTCAAAGCTCTACCAACGTGCCAAATATCCAGCAAATCACATTCTAAATAAGATTTTTCTTAATAGTTCGGTCCCTGGCCAACTTTCGCAGAAGAGAAAGTATCTTGAAATTTAACAAAGTCAAAGTTCTACCAATGTACCGAATATCAAGCAAATCACATTATAAATAAGATTTTTTTTAATAGATCGGTCCCTGGCCAACTTTCGCAGAAGAGAAAGTATCTTGAAATTTAACAAAGTCAAAGTTCTACCAATGTACCGAATATCAAGCGAATCACATTATAAATAAGATTTTTTTTAATCGATCGGTCCCTGGCCAACTTTCGCAGAAGAGAAAGTATCTTGAAATTTAACAAAGTCAAAGCTTTACCAATGTACCGAATATCAAGCAAATCACATTATAAATAAGATTTTTTTGGATAGGTCGGTCCCTGGTCAACTCTTCCGGAAGAGACATTATCTTGAAATTTAACAAAACCAAAAGTCTACCAACGTTTCAAATATCAAGCAAATCACATTCTAAATAAGATTTTTCTTAATAGTTCGGTCCCTGGCCAACTTTCGCAGAAGAGAAAGTATCTTGAAATTTAACAAAGTCAAAGTTCTACCAATGTACCGAATATCAAGCAAATCACATTATAAATAAGATTTTTTTTAATAGATCGGTCCCTGGCCAATTTTCGCAGAAGAGAAAGTATCTTGAAATTTAACAAAGTCAAAGTTCTACCAATGTACCGAATATCAAGCAAATCACATTATAAATAAGATTTTTTTTAATAGATCGGTCCCTGGCCAACTTTCGCAGAAGAGAAAGTATCTTGAAATTTAACAAAGTCAAAGCTTTACCAATGTGCCAAATATCAAGCAAATCACATTATAAATAAGATTTTTTTGGATAGGTCGGTCCCTGGTCAACTCTTCCGGAAGAGACATTATCTTGAAATTTAACAAAACCAAAAGTCTACCAACGTGGCAAATATCAAGCAAATCACATTATAAATAAGATTTTTCTTAATAGTTCGGTCCCTGGCCAACTTTCGCAGAAGAGAAAGTATCTTAAAATTAAACAAAGTCAAAGCTCTACCAACATCCCAAATATCAAGCAAATCACATTCTAAATAAGATTTTTTTTAATAGATCGGTCCCTGGCCAACTTTCGCAGAAGAGAAAGTATCTTGAAATTTAACAAAGTCAAAGCTTTACCAATGTGCCAAATATCAAGCAAATCACATTATAAATAAGATTTTTTTGGATAGGTCGGTCCCTGGTCAACTCTTCCGGAAGAGACATTATCTTGAAATTTAACAAAACCAAAAGTCTACCAACGTGGCAAATATCAAGCAAATCACATGACAAATAAGATTTTTTTTAATAGGTCGGTCCCTGGCCATCTTTTGCATAAGAGAAAGCATCTTGAAATTTAACAAAGTCAAAGCTTTACCAACGTGCCGAATATCAAGCAAATCACATTATAAATAAGATTTTTTTAAATAGGTCGGTCCCTGGCCAACTCTTTCGGAAGAGAAAGTATCTTAAAATTTAACAAAACCAAAGGTCTACCAATGTGCCAAATATCAAGCAAATCACATTATAAATAAGATTTTTTTGGATAGGTCGGTCCCTGGTCAACTCTTCCGGAAGAGACATTATCTTGAAATTTAACAAAACCAAAAGTCTACCAACGTGGCAAATATCAAGCAAATCACATCATAAATAAGATTTTTCTTAATAGTTCGGTCCCTGGCCAAGTTTCGCAGAAGAGAAAGTATCTTGAAATTTAACAAAGTCAAAGCTCTACCAATGTACCGCATATCAAGCAAATCACATTATAAATAAGATTTTTTTTAATAGATCGGTCCCTGGCCAACTTTCGCAGAAGAGAAAGTATCTTAAAATTTAACAAAGTCAAAGCTCTACCAACATCCCAAATATCAAGCAAATCACATTATAAATAAGATTTTTTTTAATAGGTCGAACCCTGGCCAACTCTTTCGGAAGGGAAAGTATTTTGAAATTTAACAAAACCAAATATCAAGCAAATCACATTATAAATAAGATTTTTTTTAATAGATCGGTCCCTGGCCAACTTTCGCAGAAGAGAAAGTATCTTAAAATTTAACAAAGTCAAAGCTCTACCAACGTGCCAAATATCCAGCAAATCACATTCTAAATAAGATTTTTCTTAATAGTTCGGTCCCTGGCCAACTTTCGCAGAAGAGAAAGTATCTTAAAATTTAACAAAGTCAAAGCTCTACCAACGTGCCAAATATCCAGCAAATCACATTCTAAATAAGATTTTTCTTAATAGTTCGGTCCCTGGCCAACTTTCGCAGAAGAGAAAGTATCTTGAAATTTAACAAAGTCAAAGTTCTACCAATGTACCGAATATCAAGCAAATCACATTATAAATAAGATTTTTTTTAATAGATCGGTCCCTGGCCAACTTTCGCAGAAGAGAAAGTATCTTAAAATTTAACAAAGTCAAAGCTCTACCAACATCCCAAATATCAAGCAAATCACATTATAAATAAGATTTTTTTTAATAGGTCGAACCCTGGCCAACTCTTTCGGAAGGGAAAGTATTTTGAAATTTAACAAAACCAAATATCAAGCAAATCACATTATAAATAAGATTTTTTTTAATAGATCGGTCCCTGGCCAACTTTCGCAGAAGAGAAAGTATCTTAAAATTTAACAAAGTCAAAGCTCTACCAACATCCCAAATATCAAGCAAATCACATTATAAATAAGATTTTTTTTAATAGGTCGAACCCTGGCCAACTCTTTCGGAAGGGAAAGTATTTTGAAATTTAACAAAACCAAATATCAAGCAAATCACATTATAAATAAGATTTTTTTTAATAGATCGGTCCCTGGCCAACTTTCGCAGAAGAGAAAGTATCTTAAAATTTAACAAAGTCAAAGCTCTACCAACATCCCAAATATCAAGCAAATCACATTATAAATAAGATTTTTTTTAATAGGTCGAACCCTGGCCAACTCTTTCGGAAGGGAAAGTATTTTGAAATTTAACAAAACCAAATATCAAGCAAATCACATTATAAATAAGATTTTTTTTAATAGATCGGTCCCTGGCCAACTTTCGCAGAAGAGAAAGTATCTTAAAATTTAACAAAGTCAAAGCTCTACCAACGTGCCAAATATCAAGCAAATCACATTCTAAATAAGATTTTTCTTAATAGTTCGGTCCCTGGCCAACTTTCGCAGAAGAGAAAGTATCTTGAAATTTAACAAAGTCAAAGTTCTACCAATGTACCGAATATCAAGCAAATCACATTATAAATAAGATTTTTTTTAATAGATCGGTCCCTGGCCAACTTTCGCAGAAGAGAAAGTATCTTGAAATTTAACAAAGTCAAAGTTCTACCAATGTACCGAATATCAAGCAAATCACATTACAAATAAGATTTTTTTTAATAGGTCGGTCCCTGGCCATCTTTCGCATAAGAGAAAGCATCTTGAAATTTAACAAAGTCAAAGCTTTACCAACGTGCCGAATATCAAGCAAATCACATTATAAATAAGATTTTTCTTAATAGTTCGGTCCCTGCCCAACTTTCGCAGAAGAGAAAGTATCTTAAAATTTAACAAAGTCAAAGCTCTACCAACATCCCAAATATCAAGCAAATCACATTATAAATAAGATTTTTTTTAATAGGTCGAACCCTGGCCAACTCTTTCGGAAGGGAAAGTATTTTGAAATTTAACAAAACCAAATATCAAGCAAATCACATTATAAATAAGATTTTTTTTAATAGATCGGTCCCTGGCCAACTTTCGCAGAAGAGAAAGTATCTTAAAATTTAACAAAGTCAAAGCTCTACCAACGTGCCAAATATCCAGCAAATCACATTCTAAATAAGATTTTTCTTAATAGTTCGGTCCCTGGCCAACTTTCGCAGAAGAGAAAGTATCTTGAAATTTAACAAAGTCAAAGTTCTACCAATGTACCGAATATCAAGCAAATCACATTATAAATAAGATTTTTTTTAATAGATCGGTCCCTGGCCAACTTTCGCAGAAGAGAAAGTATCTTGAAATTTAACAAAGTGAAAGTTCTACCAATGTACCGAATATCAAGCAAATCACATTACAAATAAGATTTTTTTTAATAGGTCGGTCCCTGGCCATCTTTCGCATAAGAGAAAGCATCTTGAAATTTAACAAAGTCAAAGCTCTATCAACGTGCCGAATATCAAGCAAATCACATTATAAATAAGATTTTTCTTAATAGTTCGGTCCCTGGCCAACTTTCGCAGAAGAGAAAGTATCTTGAAATTTAACAAAGTCAAAGCTCTACCAACATCCCAAATATCAAGCAAATCACATTATAAATAAGATTTTTTTTAATAGGTCGAACCCTGGCCAACTCTTTCGGAAGGGAAAGTATTTTGAAATTTAACAAAACCAAATATCAAGCAAATCACATTATAAATAAGATTTTTTTTAATAGATCGGTCCCTGGCCAACTTTCGCAGAAGAGAAAGTATCTTAAAATTTAACAAAGTCAAAGCTCTACCAACGTGCCAAATATCCAGCAAATCACATTCTAAATAAGATTTTTCTTAATAGTTCGGTCCCTGGCCAACTTTCGCAGAAGAGAAAGTATCTTGAAATTTAACAAAGTCAAAGTTCTACCAATGTACCGAATATCAAGCAAATCACATTATAAATAAGATTTTTTTTAATAGATCGGTCCCTGGCCAACTTTCACAGAAGAGAAAGTATCTTGAAATTTAACAAAGTCAAAGTTCTACCAATGTACCGAATATCAAGCAAATCACATGACAAATAAGATTTTTTTTAATAGGTCGGTCCCTGGCCATCTTTCGCATAAGAGAAAGCATCTTGAAATTTAACAAAGTCAAAGCTTTACCAACGTGCCGAATATCAAGCAAATCACATTATAAATAAGATTTTTTTAAATAGGTCGGTCCCTGGCCAACTCTTTCGGAAGAGAAAGTATCTTAAAATTTAACAAAACCAAAGGTCTACCAATGTGCCAAATATCAAGCAAATCACATTATAAATAAGATTTTTTTGGATAGGTCGGTCCCTGGTCAACTCTTCCGGAAGAGACATTATCTTGAAATTTAACAAAACCAAAAGTCTACCAACGTGGCAAATATCAAGCAAATCACATTATAAATAAGATTTTTCTTAATAGTTCGGTCCCTGGCCAACTTTCGCAGAAGAGAAAGTATCTTAAAATTAAACAAAGTCAAAGCTCTACCAACATCCCAAATATCAAGCAAATCACATTCTAAATAAGATTTTTCTTAATAGTTCGGTCCCTGGCCAACTTTCGCAGAAGAGAAAGTATCTTGAAATTTAACAAAGTCAAAGTTCTACCAATGTACCGAATATCAAGCAAATCACATTATAAATAAGATTTTTTTTAATAGATCGGTCCCTGGCCAACTTTCGCAGAAGAGAAAGTATCTTGAAATTTAACAAAGTCAAAGTTCTACCAATGTACCGAATATCAAGCAAATCACATGACAAATAAGATTTTTTTTAATAGGTCGGTCCCTGGCCATCTTTCGCATAAGAGAAAGCATCTTGAAATTTAACAAAGTCAAAGCTTTACCAACGTGCCGAATATCAAGCAAATCACATTATAAATAAGATTTTTTTAAATAGGTCGGTCCCTGGCCAACTCTTTCGGAAGAGAAAGTATCTTAAAATTTAACAAAACCAAAGGTCTACCAATGTGCCAAATATCAAGCAAATCACATTATAAATAAGATTTTTTTGGATAGGTCGGTCCCTGGTCAACTCTTCCGGAAGAGACATTATCTTGAAATTTAACAAAACCAAAAGTCTACCAACGTGCCAAATATCAAGCAAATCACATCATAAATAAGATTTTTCTTAATAGTTCGGTCCCTGGCCAAGTTTCGCAGAAGAGAAAGTATCTTGAAATTTAACAAAGTCAAAGCTCTACCAATGTACCGCATATCAAGCAAATCACATTATAAATAAGATTTTTTTTAATAGATCGGTCCCTGGCCAACTTTCGCAGAAGAGAAAGTATCTTGAAATTTAACAAAGTCAAAGCTCTACCAATGTACCGAATATCAAGCAAATCACATTACAAATAAGATTTTTTTTAATAGGTCGGTCCCTGGCCATCTTTCGCATAAGAGAAAGCATCTTGAAATTTAACAAAGTCAAAGCTTTACCAACGTGCCGAATATCAAGCAAATCACATTATAAATAAGATTTTTTTAAATAGGTCGGTCCCTGGCCAACTCTTTCGGAAGAGAAAGTATCTTAAAATTTAACAAAACCAAAGGTCTACCAATGTGCCAAATATCAAGCAAATCACATTATAAATAAGATTTTTTTGGATAGGTCGGTCCCTGGTCAACTCTTCCGGAAGAGACATTATCTTGAAATTTAACAAAACCAAAGGTCTGCCAGCGTGCCAAATACCAAGCAAATCACATCATAAGTAAGATTTTTTTGAACAGGTCGGTCCCAGTCCAACTCTTCCGGAAGAGAAAGTATCTTAAAATTTAACAAAACCAAAGGTCTACCAACGTGCCAAATATCAAGCAAATCACATTATAAATAAGATTTTTTTGGATAGGTCGGTCCCTGGTCAACTCTTCCGGAAGAGACATTATCTTGAAATTTAACAAAACCAAAAGTCTACCAACGTGGCAAATATCAAGCAAATCACATGACAAATAAGATTTTTTTTAATAGGTCGGTCCCTGGCCATCTTTTGCATAAGAGAAAGCATCTTGAAATTTAACAAAGTCAAAGCTTTACCAACGTGCCGAATATCAAGCAAATCACATTATAAATAAGATTTTTTTAAATAGGTCGGTCCCTGGCCAACTCTTTCGGAAGAGAAAGTATCTTAAAATTTAACAAAACCAAAGGTCTACCAATGTGCCAAATATCAAGCAAATCACATTATAAATAAGATTTTTTTGGATAGGTCGGTCCCTGGTCAACTCTTCCGGAAGAGACATTATCTTGAAATTTAACAAAACCAAAAGTCTACCAACGTGGCAAATATCAAGCAAATCACATCATAAATAAGATTTTTCTTAATAGTTCGGTCCCTGGCCAAGTTTCGCAGAAGAGAAAGTATCTTGAAATTTAACAAAGTCAAAGCTCTACCAATGTACCGCATATCAAGCAAATCACATTATAAATAAAATTTTTTTTAATAGATCGGTCCCTGGCCAACTTTCGCAGAAGAGAAAGTATCTTGAAATTTAACAAAGTCAAAGCTCTACCAACATCCCAAATATCAAGCAAATCACATTATAAATAAGATTTTTTTTAATAGGTCGAACCCTGGCCAACTCTTTCGGAAGGGAAAGTATTTTGAAATTTAACAAAACCAAATATCAAGCAAATCACATTATAAATAAGATTTTTTTTAATAGATCGGTCCCTGGCCAACTTTCGCAGAAGAGAAAGTATCTTGAAATTTAACAAAGTCAAAGCTCTACCAACGTGCCAAATATCAAGCAAATCACATTCTAAATAAGATTTTTCTTAATAGTTCGGTCCCTGGCCAACTTTCGCAGAAGAGAAAGTATCTTGAAATTTAACAAAGTCAAAGTTCTACCAATGTACCGAATATCAAGCAAATCACATTATAAATAAGATTTTTTTTAATAGATCGGTCCCTGGCCAACTTTCGCAGAAGAGAAAGTATCTTAAAATTTAACAAAGTCAAAGCTCTACCAACATCCCAAATATCAAGCAAATCACATTATAAATAAGATTTTTTTTAATAGGTCGAACCCTGGCCAACTCTTTCGGAAGGGAAAGTATTTTGAAATTTAACAAAACCAAATATCAAGCAAATCACATTATAAATAAGATTTTTTTTAATAGATCGGTCCCTGGCCAACTTTCGCAGAAGAGAAAGTATCTTAAAATTTAACAAAGTCAAAGCTCTACCAACATCCCAAATATCAAGCAAATCACATTATAAATAAGATTTTTTTTAATAGGTCGAACCCTGGCCAACTCTTTCGGAAGGGAAAGTATTTTGAAATTTAACAAAACCAAATATCAAGCAAATCACATTATAAATAAGATTTTTTTTAATAGATCGGTCCCTGGCCAACTTTCGCAGAAGAGAAAGTATCTTAAAATTTAACAAAGTCAAAGCTCTACCAACGTGCCAAATATCAAGCAAATCACATTATAAATAAGATTTTTTTTAATAGGTCGAACCCTGGCCAACTCTTTCGGAAGGGAAAGTATTTTGAAATTTAACAAAACCAAATATCAAGCAAATCACATTATAAATAAGATTTTTTTTAATAGATCGGTCCCTGGCCAACTTTCGCAGAAGAGAAAGTATCTTAAAATTTAACAAAGTCAAAGCTCTACCAACGTGCCAAATATCCAGCAAATCACATTCTAAATAAGATTTTTGTTAATAGTTCGGTCCCTGGCCAACTTTCGCAGAAGAGAAAGTATCTTGAAATTTAACAAAGTCAAAGTTCTACCAATGTACCGAATATCAAGCAAATCACATTATAAATAAGATTTTTTTTAATAGATCGGTCCCTGGCCAACTTTCGCAGAAGAGAAAGTATCTTGAAATTTAACAAAGTCAAAGTTCTACCAATGTACCGAATATCAAGCAAATCACATTACAAATAAGATTTTTTTTAATAGGTCGGTCCCTGGCCATCTTTCGCATAAGAGAAAGCATCTTGAAATTTAACAAAGTCAAAGCTTTACCAACGTGCCGAATATCAAGCAAATCACATTATAAATAAGATTTTTCTTAATAGTTCGGTCCCTGCCCAACTTTCGCAGAAGAGAAAGTATCTTAAAATTTAACAAAGTCAAAGCTCTACCAACATCCCAAATATCAAGCAAATCACATTATAAATAAGATTTTTTTTAATAGGTCGAACCCTGGCCAACTCTTTCGGAAGGGAAAGTATTTTGAAATTTAACAAAACCAAATATCAAGCAAATCACATTATAAATAAGATTTTTTTTAATAGATCGGTCCCTGGCCAACTTTCGCAGAAGAGAAAGTATCTTAAAATTTAACAAAGTCAAAGCTCTACCAACGTGCCAAATATCCAGCAAATCACATTCTAAATAAGATTTTTCTTAATAGTTCGGTCCCTGGCCAACTTTCGCAGAAGAGAAAGTATCTTGAAATTTAACAAAGTGAAAGTTCTACCAATGTACCGAATATCAAGCAAATCACATTACAAATAAGATTTTTTTTAATAGGTCGGTCCCTGGCCATCTTTCGCATAAGAGAAAGCATCTTGAAATTTAACAAAGTCAAAGCTCTATCAACGTGCCGAATATCAAGCAAATCACATTATAAATAAGATTTTTCTTAATAGTTCGGTCCCTGGCCAACTTTCGCAGAAGAGAAAGTATCTTGAAATTTAACAAAGTCAAAGCTCTACCAACATCCCAAATATCAAGCAAATCACATTATAAATAAGATTTTTTTTAATAGGTCGAACCCTGGCCAACTCTTTCGGAAGGGAAAGTATTTTGAAATTTAACAAAACCAAATATCAAGCAAATCACATTATAAATAAGATTTTTTTTAATAGATCGGTCCCTGGCCAACTTTCGCAGAAGAGAAAGTATCTTAAAATTTAACAAAGTCAAAGCTCTACCAACGTGCCAAATATCAAGCAAATCACATTCTAAATAAGATTTTTCTTAATAGTTCGGTCCCTGGCCAACTTTCGCAGAAGAGAAAGTATCTTGAAATTTAACAAAGTCAAAGTTCTACCAATGTACCGAATATCAAGCAAATCACATTATAAATAAGATTTTTTTTAATAGATCGGTCCCTGGCCAACTTTCGCAGAAGAGAAAGTATCTTGAAATTTAACAAAGTCAAAGTTCTACCAATGTACCGAATATCAAGCAAATCACATGACAAATAAGATTTTTTTTAATAGGTCGGTCCCTGGCCATCTTTCGCATAAGAGAAAGCATCTTGAAATTTAACAAAGTCAAAGCTTTACCAACGTGCCGAATATCAAGCAAATCACATTATAAATAAGATTTTTTTAAATAGGTCGGTCCCTGGCCAACTCTTTCGGAAGAGAAAGTATCTTAAAATTTAACAAAACCAAAGGTCTACCAATGTGCCAAATATCAAGCAAATCACATTATAAATAAGATTTTTTTGAATAGGTCGGTCACTGGTCAACTCTTCCGGAAGAGAAAGAATCTTGAAATTTAAAAAAACCAAAGCTCTACCAACATCCCAAATATCAAGCAAATCACATCATAAGTAAGATTTTTTTGAACAGGTCGGTCTCGGGCCAACTCTTCCGGAAGAGAAAGTATGTTAAAATTTAACAAAACCAAAGGTCTACCAATGTGCCAAATATCAAGCAAATCACATTATAAATAAGATTTTTTTTGGATAGGTCGGTCCCTGGTCAACTCTTCCGGAAGAGACATTATCTTGAAATTTAACAAAACCAAAAGTCTACAAACGTGGCAAATATCAAGCAAATCACATTATAAATAAGATTTTTCTTAATAGTTCGGTCCCTGGCCAACTTTCGCAGAAGAGAAAGTATCTTAAAATTAAACAAAGTCAAAGCTCTACCAACATCCCAAATATCAAGCAAATCACATTCTAAATAAGATTTTTCTTAATAGTTCGGTCCCTGGCCAACTTTCGCAGAAGAGAAAGTATCTTGAAATTTAACAAAGTCAAAGTTCTACCAATGTACCGAATATCAAGCAAATCACATTATAAATAAGATTTTTTTTAATAGATCGGTCCCTGGCCAACTTTCGCAGAAGAGAAAGTATCTTGAAATTTAACAAAGTCAAAGTTCTACCAATGTACCGAATATCAAGCAAATCACATGACAAATAAGATTTTTTTTAATAGGTCGGTCCCTGGCCATCTTTCGCATAAGAGAAAGCATCTTGAAATTTAACAAAGTCAAAGCTTTACCAACGTGCCGAATATCAAGCAAATCACATTATAAATAAGATTTTTTTAAATAGGTCGGTCCCTGGCCAACTCTTTCGGAAGAGAAAGTATCTTAAAATTTAACAAAACCAAAGGTCTACCAATGTGCCAAATATCAAGCAAATCACATTATAAATAAGATTTTTTTGGATAGGTCGGTCCCTGGTCAACTCTTCCGGAAGAGCCATTATCTTGAAATTTAACAAAACCAAAAGTCTACCAACGTGCCAAATATCAAGCAAATCACATCATAAATAAGATTTTTCTTAATAGTTCGGTCCCTGGCCAAGTTTCGCAGAAGAGAAAGTATCTTGAAATTTAACAAAGTCAAAGCTCTACCAATGTACCGCATATCAAGCAAATCACTTTATAAATAAGATTTTTTTTAATAGATCGGTCCCTGGCCAACTTTCGCAGAAGAGAAAGTATCTTGAAATTTAACAAAGTCAAAGCTCTACCAATGTACCGAATATCAAGCAAATCACATTACAAATAAGATTTTTTTTAATAGGTCGGTCCCTGGCCATCTTTCGCATAAGAGAAAGCATCTTGAAATTTAACAAAGTCAAAGCTTTACCAACGTGCCGAATATCAAGCAAATCACATTATAAATAAGATTTTTTTAAATAGGTCGGTCCCTGGCCAACTCTTTCGGAAGAGAAAGTATCTTAAAATTTAACAAAACCAAAGGTCTACCAATGTGCCAAATATCAAGCAAATCACATTATAAATAAGATTTTTTTGGATAGGTCGGTCCCTGGTCAACTCTTCCGGAAGAGACATTATCTTGAAATTTAACAAAACCAAAGGTCTGCCAGCGTGCCAAATACCAAGCAAATCACATCATAAGTAAGATTTTTTTGAACAGGTCGGTCCCAGTCCAACTCTTCCGGAAGAGAAAGTATCTTAAAATTTAACAAAACCAAAGGTCTACCAACGTGCCAAATATCAAGCAAATCACATTATAAATAAGATTTTTTTGGATAGGTCGGTCCCTGGTCAACTCTTCCGGAAGAGACAGTATCTTGAAATTTAACAAACCCAAAGGTCTACCAAAGGTCTACCAACGTGCCAAATATTAAGCAAATCACATTATAAATAAGATTTTTTTTAATAGGTCGAACCCTGGCCAACTCTTTCGGAAGAGAAAGTATTTTGAAATTTAACAAAACCAAACATCAAGCAAATCACATTATAAATAAGATTTTTCTTAATAGTTCGGTCCCTGGCCAACTTTCGCAGAAGAGAAAGTATCTTGAAATTTAACAAAGTCAAAGCTCTCCCAACGTGCCGAATATCAAGCAAATCACATTATAAATAAGATTTTTTTTTAATAGGTCGAACCCTGGCCAACTCTTTCGGAAGAGAAAGTATTTGGAAATTTAACAAAACCAAATATCAAGCAAATCACATTATAAATAAGATTTTTCTTAATAGTTCGGTCCCTGGCCAACTTTCGCAGAAGAGAAAGTATCTTGAAATTTAATAAAACCAAAGCTCTACCAACATCCCAAATATCAAGCAAATCACATCATAAGTAAGATTTTTTTGAACAGGTCGGCCCCAGGCCAACTCTTCCGGAAGAGAAAGTATCTTGAAATTTAACAAAGTCAAGCAAATCACATTATAAATAAGATTTTTTTTAATAGGTCGGTCCCTGGCCAACTCTTACGGAAGAGAAAGTATCTTGAAATTTAACAAAGTCAATTCTCTACCAACGTGCCAAATATCAAGCAAATCACATCATAAATAAGATTTTTTTAAATAGGTCGGTCCCTGGCCAACTTTCCCGCAAGAGAAAGTATCTTGAAATTTAATAAAAGTCAAAGCTCTACCAACGTGCCGAATATCAAACAAATCACATTATAAATAAGATTTTTTTGAATAGGTCGGTCGCTGGCCAACTCTTTCGGAAGAGAAAGTATCTTGAAATTTAACAAAACCAAAGGTCTACCAACGTGCCAAATATCAAGCAAATCACATTATAAATAAGATTTTTCTTAATAGTTCGGTCCCTGGCCAACTTTCGCAGAAGAGAAAGTATCTTGAAATTTAACAAAGTCAAAGCTCTACCAACGTGCCGAATATCAAGCAAATCACATTATAAATAAGATTTTTTTTTAATAGGTCGAACCCTGGCCAACTCTTTCGGAAGAGAAAGTATTTGGAAATTTAACAAAACCCAATATCAAGCAAATCACATTATAAATAAGATTTTTCTTAATAGTTCGGTCCCTGGCCAACTTTCGCAGAAGAGAAAGTATCTTGAAATTTAATAAAACCAAAGCTCTACCAACATCCCAAATATCAAGCAAATCACATCATAAGTAAGATTTTTTTGAACAGGTCGGCCCCAGGCCAACTCTTCCGGAAGAGAAAGTATCTTGAAATTTAACAAAGTCAAGCAAATCACATTATAAATAAGATTTTTTTTAATAGGTCCGTCCCTGGCCAACTCTTACGGAAGAGAAAGTATCTTGAAATTTAACAAAGTCAATTCTCTACCAACGTGCCAAATATCAAGCAAATCACATCATAAAAAAGATTTTTTTAAATAGGTCGGTCCCTGGCCAACTTTCCCGCAAGAGAAAGTATCTTGAAATTTAATAAAAGTCAAAGCTCTACCAACGTGCCGAATAGCAAGCAAATCACATTATAAATAAGATTTTTTTGAATAGGTCGGCCCCTGGCCAACTCTTTCGGAAGAGAAAGTATCTTGAAATTTAACAAAACCAAAGGTCTACCAACGTGCCAAATATCAAGCAAATCTCATTATAAATAAGATTTTTTTGAATAGGTCGGTCCCTGGTCAACTCTTCCGGAAAAGAAAATATCTTGAAATTTAACAAAACCAAAGCTCTACCAACATCCCAAATATCAAGTAAATCACATCATAAGGAAGATTTTTTTGAACAGGTCGGTCCCAGGCCAACTCTTTCGGAAGAGAAAGTATCTTAAAATTTAACAAAACCAAAGCTCTACCAACATCCCAAATATCAAGCAAATCACATCATAAGTAAGATTTTTTTGAATAGGTCGGTCCCTGGTCAACTCTTCCGGAAGAGAAAGAATCTTGAAATTTAAAAAAACCAAAGCTCTACCAACATCCCAAATATCAAACAAATCACATCATAAGTAAGATTTTTTTGAACAGGTCGGTCCCGGGCCAACTCTTCCGGAAGAGAAAGTATCTTAAAATTTAACAAAACCAAAGCTCTACCAACATCCCAAATATCAAGCAAATCACATCATAAGTAAGATTTTTTTGAATAGGTCGGTCCCTGGTCAACTCTTCGGGAAAAGAAAATATCTTGAAATTTAACAAAACCAAAGCTCTACCAACATCCCAAATATCAAGTAAATCACATCATAAGGAAGATTTTTTTGAACAGGTCGGTCCCAGGCCAACTCTTTCGGAAGAGAAAGTATCTTAAAATTTAACAAAACCAAAGGTCTACCAACGTGCCAAATATCAAGCAAATCACATTATAAATAAGATTTTTTTGGATAGGTCGGTCCCTGGTCAACTCTTCCGGAAGAGACATTATCTTGAAATTTAACAAAACCAAAGGTCTGCCAACGTGCCAAATACCAAGCAAATCACATCATAAGTAAGATTTTTTTGAACAGGTCGGTCCCAGGCCAACTCTTTCGGAAGAGAAAGTATCAAAAAAATCTTACTTATGATGTGATTTGTTTGATATTTGGGATGTTGGTAGAGCTTTGGTTTTTTTAAATTTCAAGATTCTTTCTCTTCCGGAAGAGTTGACCAGGGACCGACCTATTCAAAAAAATCTTACTTATGATGTGATTTGCTTGATATTTGGGATGTTGGTAGAGCTTTGGTTTTGTTAAATTTTAAGATACTTTCTCTTCCGAAAGAGTTGGCCTGGGACCGACCTGTTCAAAAAAATCTTCCTTATGATGTGATTTACTTGATATTTGGGATGTTGGTAGAGCTTTGGTTTTGTTAAATTTCAAGATATTTTCTTTTCCGGAAGAGTTGACCAGGGACCGACCTATTCAAAAAAATCTTATTTATAATGAGATTTGCTTGGTATTTGGCACGTTGGCAGACCTTTGGTTTTGTTAAATTTCAAGATAATGTCTCTTCCGGAAGAGTTGACCAGGGACCGACCTATCCAAAAAAATCTTATTTATAATGTGATTTGCTTGATATTTGGCACATTGGTAGACCTTTGGTTTTGTTAAATTTTAAGATACTTTCTCTTCCGAAAGAGTTGGCCTGGGACCGACCTGTTCAAAAAAATCTTCCTTATGATGTGATTTACTTGATATTTGGGCTGTTGGTAGAGCTTTGGTTTTGTTAAATTTCAAGATATTTTCTTTTCCCGAAGAGTTGACCAGGGACCGACCTATTCAAAAAAATCTTACTTATGATGTGATTTGCTTGATATTTGGGATGTTGGTAGAGCTTTGGTTTTGTTAAATTTTAAGATACTTTCTCTTCCGAAAGAGTTGGCCTGGGACCGACCTGTTCTAAAAAATCTTACTTATGATGTGATTTGCTTGGTATTTGGCACGTTGGCAGACCTTTGGTTTTGTTAAATTTCAAGATAATGTCTCTTCCGGAAGAGTTGACCAGGGACCGACCTATCCAAAAAAATCTTATTTATAATGTGATTTGCTTGATATTTGGCACGTTGGTAGACCTTTGGTTTTGTTAAATTTTAAGATACTTTCTCTTCCGAAAGAGTTGGCCTGGGACCGACCTGTTCAAAAAAATCTTCCTTATGATGTGATTTACTTGATATTTGGGATGTTGGTAGAGCTTTGGTTTTGTTAAATTTCAAGATATTTTCTTTTCCCGAAGAGTTGACCAGGGACCGACCTATTCAAAAAAATCTTACTTATGATGTGATTTGCTTGATATTTGGGATGTTGGTAGAGCTTTGGTTTTGTTAAATTTTAAGATACTTTCTCTTCCGGAAGAGTTGGCCCGGGACCGACCTGTTCAAAAAAATCTTACTTATGATGTGATTTGTTTGATATTTGGGATGTTGGTAGAGCTTTGGTTTTTTTAAATTTCAAGATACTTTCTCTTCCGGAAGAGTTGGCCAGGGACCGACCTATTCAAAAAAATCTTACTTATGATGTGATTTGCTTGATATTTGGGATGTTGGTAGAGCTTTGGTTTTGTTAAATTTTAAGATACTTTCTCTTCCGAAAGAGTTGGCCTGGGACCGACCTGTTCAAAAAAATCTTCCTTATGATGTGATTTACTTGATATTTGGGATGTTGGTAGAGCTTTGGTTTTGTTAAATTTCAAGATATTTTCTTTTCCGGAAGAGTTGACCAGGGACCGACCTATTCAAAAAAATCTTATTTATAATGAGATTTGCTTGATATTTGGCACGTTGGTAGACCTTTGGTTTTGTTAAATTTTAAGATACTTTCTCTTCCGAAAGAGTTGGCCTGGGACCGACCTGTTCAAAAAAATCTTCCTTATGATGTGATTTGCTTGATATTTGGGATGTTGGTAGAGCTTTGGTTTTGTTAAATTTTAAGATACTTTCTCTTCCGAAAGAGTTGGCCTGGGACCGACCTGTTCAAAAAAATCTTACTTATGATGTGATTTGCTTGGTATTTGGCACGTTGGCAGACCTTTGGTTTTGTTAAATTTCAAGATAATGTCACATCATAAGTAAGATTTTTTTGAACAGGTCGGTCCCAGTCCAACTCTTCCGGAAGAGAAAGTATCTTAAAATTTAACAAAACCAAAGGTCTACCAACGTGCCAAATATCAAGCAAATCACATTATAAATAAGATTTTTTTTAATAGGTCGAACCCTGGCCAACTCTTTCGGAAGTGAAAGTATTTTGAAATTTAACAAAACCAAATATCAAGCAAATCACATTATAAATAAGATTTTTCTTAATAGTTCGGTCCCTGGCCAACTTTCGCAGAAGAGAAAGTATCTTGAAATTTAACAAAATCAAAGCTCTACCAATGTACCGAATATCAAGCAAATCACATTATAAATAAGATTTTTTTTAATAGATCGGTCCCTGGCCAACTCTTTCGGAAGTGAAAGTATTTTGAAATTTAACAAAACCAAATACCAAGCAAATCACATTATAAATAAGATTTTTCTTAATAGTTCGGTCCCTGGCCAACTTTCGCAGAAGAGAAAGCATCTTGAAATTTAACAAAACCAAAGCTCTACCAACATCCCAAATATCAAGCAAATCACATCATAAGTAAGATTTTTTTGAACAGGTCGGCCCCAGGCCAACTCTTCCGGAAGAGAAAGTATCTTGAAATTTAACAAAGTCAAAGCTCTACCAACGTGCCGAACATCAAGCAAATCACATTATAAATAAGATTTTTTTTAATAGGTCGGTCCCTGGCCAACTCTTACGGAAGAGAAAGTATCTTGAAATTTAACAAAACCAAAGGTCTGCCAACGTGCCAAATATCAAGCAAATCACATCATAAATAAGGTTTTTTTGAACAGGTCGGTCCCTGACCAACTTTTCCGGAAAGGAAAGTATCTTGAAATTTAACAAAACCAAAGCTCTACCAACATCCTAAGTATCAAGCAAATCACATCATAAGTAAGATTTTCTTGAACAGGTCGGTCCCTGGTCAACTTTACCGAAAGAGAAAGTATCTTGAAATTTAACAAAACCAAAGCTCTACCAACATCCCAAATATCAAGCAAATCACATCATAAGTAAGATTTTTTTGAACAGGTCGGCCCCAGGCCAACTCTTCCGGAAGAGAAAGTATCTTGAAATTTAACAAAGTCAAAGCTCTAACAACGTGCCGAATAGCAAGCAAATCACATTATAAATAAGATTTTTTTGAATAGGTCGGTCCCTGGCCAACTCTTTCGGAAGATTTTTTTTAATAGGTCGAACCCTGACCAACTCTTTCGGAAGAGAAAGTATTTTGAAATTTAACAAAACCAAATATCAAGCAAATCACATTATAAATAAGATTTTTCTTAATAGTTCGGTCCCTGGCCAACTTTCGCAGAAGAGAAAGTATCTTGAAATTTAACAAAACCAAAGCTCTACCAACATCCCAAATATCAAGCAAATCACATCATAAGTAAGATTTTTTTGAACAGGTCGGCCCCAGGCCAACTCTTCCGGAAGAGAAAGTATCTTGAAATTTAACAAAGTCAAAGCTCTACCAACGTGCCGAATATCAAGCAAATCACATTATAAATAAGATTTTTTTTAATAGGTCGGTCCCTGGCCAACTCTTACGGAAGAGAAAGTATCTTGAAATTTAACAAAGTCAAATCTCTACCAACGTGCCAAATATAAAGCAAATCACATCATAAATAAGATTTTTTTGAATAGGTCGGTCCCTGGGCAACTTTCCCGCAAAAGAATGTATCTTGAAATTTAATAAAAGTCAAAGCTCTACCAACGTGCCGAATAGCAAGCAAATCCCATTATAAATAAGATTTTTTTGAATAGGTCGGTGCCTGGCCAACTCTTTCGGAAGAGAAAGTATCTTGAAATTCAACAAAACCAAAGGTCTCCCAACGTGCCGAATATCAAGCAAATCACATTATAAATAAGATTTTTTTTAATAGGTCGAACCCTGGCCAACTCTTTCGGAAGTGAAAGTATTTTGAAATTTAACAAAACCAAATATCAAGCAAATCACATTATAAATAAGATTTTTCTTAATAGTTCGGTCCCTGGCCAACTTTCGCAGAAGAGAAAGTATCTTGAAATTTAACAAAGTCAAAGCTCTACCAATGTACCGAATATCAAGCAAATCACATTATAAATAAGATTTTTTTTAATAGATCGGTCCCTGGCCAACTTTCGCAGAACAGAAAGTATCTTGAAATTTAACAAAGTCAAAGCTCTACCAATGTACCGAATATCAAGCAAATCACATTACAAATAAGATTTTTTTTAATAGGTCGGTCCCTGGCCATCTTTCGCAAAAGAGAAAGCATCTTGAAATTTAACAAAATCAAAGCTTTACCAACGTGCCGAATATCAAGCAAATCCTTCCGGAAGAGAAAGTATCTTAAAATTTAACAAAACCAAAGGTCTACCAACGTGCCAAATATCAAGCAAATCACATTATAAATAAGATTTTTTTGAATAGGTCGGTCCCTGGTCAACTCTTCCGGAAAAGAAAATATCTTGAAATTTAACAAAACCAAAGCTCTACCAACATCCCAAATATCAAGTAAATCACATCATAAGGAAGATTTTTTTGAACAGGTCGGTCCCAGGCCAACTCTTTCGGAAGAGAAAGTATCTTAAAATTTAACAAAACCAAAGCTCTACCAACATCCCAAATATCAAGCAAATCACATCATAAGTAAGATTTTTTTGAATAGGTCGGTCCCTGGTCAACTCTTCGGGAAAAGAAAATATCTTGAAATTTAACAAAACCAAAGCTCTACCAACATCCCAAATATCAAGTAAATCACATCATAAGGAAGATTTTTTTGAACAGGTCGGTCCCAGGCCAACTCTTTCGGAAGAGAAAGTATCTTAAAATTTAACAAAACCAAAGGTCTACCAATGTGTCAAATATCAAGCAAATCACATTATAAATAAGATTTTTTTGGATAGGTCGGTCCCGGGTCAACTCTTCCGGAAGAAACAGTATCTTGAAATTTAACAAAACTAAAGGTCTGCCAACGTGCCAAATACCAAGCAAATCACATCATAAGTAAGATTTTTTTGAACAGGTCGGTCCCAGTCCAACTCTTCCGGAAGAGAAAGTACCTTAAAATTTAACAAAACCAAAGGTCTACCAACGTGCCAAATATCAAGCAAATCACATTATAAATAAGATTTTTTTGGATAGGTCGGTCCCGGGTAAACTCTTCCGGAAGAAACAGTATCTTGAAATTTAACAAAACCAAAGGTCTACCAACGTGCCAAATATCAAGCAAATCACATTATAAATAAGATTTTTTTGGATAGGTCGGTCCCTGGTCAACTCTTCGGGGAAAGAAAATATCTTGAAATTTAACAAAACCAAAGCTCTACCACCATCCCAAATATCAAGTAAATCACATCATAAGGAAGATTTTTTTGAACAGGTCGGTCCCAGGCCAACTCTTTCGGAAGAGAAAGTATCTTAAAATTTAACAAAACCAAAGGTCTACCAACGTGCCAAATATCAAGCAAATCACATTATAAATAAGATTTTTTTGGACAGGTCGGTCCCTGGTCAACTCTTCCGGAAGAGACACTATCTTGAAATTTAACAAAACCAAAGGTCTGCCAACGTGCCAAATATCAAGCAAATCACATTATAAATAAGATTTTTTTTAATAGATCGGTCCCTGGCCAACTTTCGCAGAACAGAAAGTATCTTGAAATTTAACAAAGTCAAAGCTCTACCAATGTACCGAATATCAAGCAAATCACATTACAAATAAGATTTTTTTTAATAGGTCGGTCCCTGGCCATCTTTCGCAAAAGAGAAAGCATCTTGAAATTTAACAAAATCAAAGCTTTACCAACGTGCCGAATATCAAGCAAATCCTTCCGGAAGAGAAAGTATCTTAAAATTTAACAAAACCAAAGGTCTACCAACGTGCCAAATATCAAGCAAATCACATTATAAATAAGATTTTTTTGAATAGGTCGGTCCCTGGTCAACTCTTCCGGAAAAGAAAATATCTTGAAATTTAACAAAACCAAAGCTCTACCAACATCCCAAATATCAAGTAAATCACATCATAAGGAAGATTTTTTTGAACAGGTCGGTCCCAGGCCAACTCTTTCGGAAGAGAAAGTATCTTAAAATTTAACAAAACCAAAGCTCTACCAACATCCCAAATATCAAGCAAATCACATCATAAGTAAGATTTTTTTGAATAGGTCGGTCCCTGGTCAACTCTTCGGGAAAAGAAAATATCTTGAAATTTAACAAAACCAAAGCTCTACCAACATCCCAAATATCAAGTAAATCACATCATAAGGAAGATTTTTTTGAACAGGTCGGTCCCAGGCCAACTCTTTCGGAAGAGAAAGTATCTTAAAATTTAACAAAACCAAAGGTCTACCAATGTGTCAAATATCAAGCAAATCACATTATAAATAAGATTTTTTTGGATAGGTCGGTCCCGGGTCAACTCTTCCGGAAGAAACAGTATCTTGAAATTTAACAAAACTAAAGGTCTGCCAACGTGCCAAATACCAAGCAAATCACATCATAAGTAAGATTTTTTTGAACAGGTCGGTCCCAGTCCAACTCTTCCGGAAGAGAAAGTACCTTAAAATTTAACAAAACCAAAGGTCTACCAACGTGCCAAATATCAAGCAAATCACATTATAAATAAGATTTTTTTGGATAGGTCGGTCCCGGGTAAACTCTTCCGGAAGAAACAGTATCTTGAAATTTAACAAAACCAAAGGTCTACCAACGTGCCAAATATCAAGCAAATCACATTATAAATAAGATTTTTTTGGATAGGTCGGTCCCTGGTCAACTCTTCGGGGAAAGAAAATATCTTGAAATTTAACAAAACCAAAGCTCTACCACCATCCCAAATATCAAGTAAATCACATCATAAGGAAGATTTTTTTGAACAGGTCGGTCCCAGGCCAACTCTTTCGGAAGAGAAAGTATCTTAAAATTTAACAAAACCAAAGGTCTACCAACGTGCCAAATATCAAGCAAATCACATTATAAATAAGATTTTTTTGGACAGGTCGGTCCCTGGTCAACTCTTCCGGAAGAGACACTATCTTGAAATTTAACAAAACCAAAGCTCTACCACCATCCCAAATATCAAGTAAATCACATCATAAGGAAGATTTTTTTGAACAGGTCGGTCCCAGGCCAACTCTTTCGGAAGAGAAAGTATCTTGAAATTTACCAAAACCATAGGTCTACCAACGTGCCAAATATCAAGCAAATCACATTATAAATAAGATTTTTTTGAATAGGTCGGTCCCTGGCCAACTTTCGCAGAAGAGAAAGTATCTTGCAATTTAACAAAGTCAAATCTCTACCAACGTGCCGAATATCAAGCAAATCACATTATAAATAAGATTTTTTTTAATAGGTCGGTCCCTGGCCAACTCTTTCGGAAGAAAAAGTATTTTGAAATTTAACAAAACCAAAGGTCCACCAACGTGCCAAATATCAAGCAAATCACATTATAAATAAGATTTTTTTGGACAGGTCGGTCCCTGGTCAACTCTTCCGGAAGAGACACTATCTTGAAATTTAACAAAACCAAAGGTCTGCCAACGTGCCAAATATCAAGCAAATCACATCATAAATAAGATTTTTTTGAATATTTCGGTCCCTGGCCAACTTTTCCGGAAGGGAAAGTATCTTGAAATTTACCAAAACCATAGGTCTACCAACGTGCCAAATATCAAGCAAATCACATTATAAATAAGATTTTTTTGAATAGGTCGGTCCCTGGCCAACTTTCGCAGAAGGGAAAGTATCTTGCAATTTAACAAAGTCAAATCTCTACCAACGTGCCGAATATCAAGCAAATCACATTATAAATAAGATTTTTTTGAATAGGTCGGTCCCTGGCCAACTCTTTCGGAAGAGAAAGTGCCTTGAAATTTAACAAAACCAAATATCAAGCAAATCACATTATAAATAAGATTTTTCTTAATTGTTCGGTCCCTGGCCAACTTTCGCAGAAGAGAAAGTATCTTGAAATTTAACAAAACCAAATCTCTACCAACATCCCAAATATCAAGCAAATCACATCATAAGTAAGATTTTTTTGAACAGGTCGGCCCCAGGCCAACTCTTCCGGAAGAGAAAGTATCTTGAAATTTAACAAAGTCAAAGCTCTACCAACGTGCCGAATAGCAAGCAAATCACATTATAAATAAGATTTTTTTGAATAGGTCGGTCCCTGGCCAACTCTTTCGGAAGAGAAAGTATCTTGAAATTTAACAAAGCCAAAGGTCTACCAACGTGCCAAATATCAAGCAAATCACATTATAAAAAAGATTTTTCTTAATAGTTCGGTCCCTGGCCAACTTTCGCAGAAGAGAAAGTATCTTGAAATTTAACAAAGTCAAAGCTCTCCCAACGTGCCGAATATCAAGCAAATCACATTGTAAATAAGATTTATTTTAATAGGTCGAACCCTGGCCAACTCTTTCGGAAGTGAAAGTATTTTGAAATTTAACAAAACCAAATATCAAGCAAATCACATTATAAATAAGATTTTTCTTAAGAGTTCGGTCCCTGGCCAACTTTCGCAGAAGAGAAAGTATCTTGAAATTTAACAAAACCAAAGCTCTACCAACATCCCAAATATCAAGCAAATCACATCATAAGTAAGATTTTTTTGAACAGGTCGGTCCCTGGCCAACTCTTTCGGAAGAGAAAGTATCTTGAAATTTAACAAAACCAAAGGTCTACCAACGTGCCAAATATCAAGCAAATCACATTATAAATAAGATTTTTTTTAATAGGTCGAACCCTGGCCAACTCTTTCGGAAGTGAAAGTATTTTGAAATTTAACAAAACCAAATATCAAGCAAATCACATTATAAATAAGATTTTTTTTAATAGGTCGAACCCTGGCCAACTCTTTCGGAAGTGAAAGTATTTTGAAATTTAACAAAACCAAATATCAAGCAAATCACATTATAAATAAGATTTTTTTTAATAGGTCGAACCCTGGCCAACTCTTTCGGAAGTGAAAGTATTTTGAAATTTAACAAAACCAAATATCAAGCAAATCACATTATAAATAAGATTTTTCTTAATAGTTCGGTCCCTGGCCAACTTTCGCAGAAGAGAAAGTATCTTGAAATTTAACAAAACCAAAGCTCTACCAACATCCCAAATATCAAGCAAATCACATCATAAGTAAGATTTTTTTGAACAGGTCGGCCCCAGGCCAACTCTTCCGGAAGAGAAAGTATCTTGAAATTTAACAAAGTCAAAGCTCTACCAATGTGCCGAATACCAAGCAAATCACATTATAAATAAGATTTTTTTGAATAGGTCGGTCCCTGGCCAACTCTTTTGGAAGAGAAAGTATCTTGAAATTTAACAAAACCAAAGGTCTACCAACGTGCCAAATATCAAGCAAATCACATTATAAAAAAGATTTTTCTTAATAGTTCGGTCCCTGGCCAACTTTCGCAGAAGAGAAAGTATCTTGAAATGTAACAAAGTCAAAGCTCTCCCAACGTGCCGAATATCAAGCAAATCACATTATAAATAAGATTTTTTTTAATAGGTCGAACCCTGGCCAACTCTTTCGGAAGAGAAAGTATTTTGAAATTTAAAAAAACCAAATATCAAGCAAATCACATTATAAATAAGATTTTTCTAAATAGTTCGGTCCCTGGCCAACTTTCGCAGAAGAGAAAGTATCTTGAAATTTAACAAAACCAAAGCTCTACCAACATCCCAAATATCCAGCAAATCACATCATAAGTAAGATTTTTTTGAACAGGTCGGCCCCAGGCCAACTCTTCCGGAAGAGAAAGTATCTTGAAATTTAACAAAGTCAAAGCTCTACCAACGTGCCGAATATCAAGCAAATCACATTATAAATAAGATTTTTTTTAATAGGTCGGTCCCTGGCCAACTCTTACGGCAGAGAAAGTATCTTGAAATTTAACAAAGTCAAATCTCTACCAACGTGCCAAATATCAAGCAAATCACATCATAAATAAGATTTTTTTGAATAGGTCGGTCCCTGGCCAACTCTTTCGGAAGAGAAAGTATCTTGAAATTTAACAAAACCAAAGGTCTACCAACGTGCCAAATATCAAGCAAATCACATTATAAAAAAGATTTTTCTTAATAACTCGGTCCCTGGCCAACTTTCGCAGAAGAGAAAGTATCTTGAAATTTAACAAAGTCAAAGCTCTCCCACCGTGCCGAATATCAAGCAAATCACATTATAAATAAAATTTTTTTTAATAGGTCGAACCCTGGCCAACTCTTTCGGAAGTGAAAGTATTTTGAAATTTAACAAAACCAAATATCAAGCAAATCACATTATAAATAAGATTTTTCTTAATAGTTCGGTCCCTGGCCAACTTTCGCAGAAGAGAAAGTATCTTGAAATTTAACAAAATCAAAGCTCTACCAATGTACCGAATATCAAGCAAATCACATTATAAATAAGATTTTTTTTAATAGATCGGTCCCTGGCCAACTTTCGCAGAAGAGAAAGTATCTTGAAATTTAACAAAGTCAAAGCTCTACCAATGTACCGAATATCAAGCAAATCACATTACAAATAAGATTTTTTTTAATAGGCCGGTCCCTGGCCATCTTTCGCATAAGAGAAAGCATCTTGAAATTTAACAAAGTCAAAGCTTTACCAACGTGCCGAATATCAAGCAAATCACATTATAAATAAGATTTTTTGGAATAGGTCGGTCCCTGGCCAACTCTTTCGGAAGAGAAAGTATCTTAAAATTTAACAAAACCAAAGGTCTACCAACGTGCCAAATATCAAGCAAATCACATTATAAAAAAGATTTTTTTGAATAGGTCGGTCCCTGGCCAACTTTCGCAGAAGAGAAAGTATCTTGCAATTTAACAAAGTCAAATCTCTACCAACGTGCCGAATATGAAGCAAATCACATTATAAATAAGATTTTTTTTAATAGGTCGGTCCTTGGCCAACTCTTTCGGAAGAGAAAGTACCTTGAAATTTAACAAAACCAAATATCAAGCAAATCACATTATAAATAAGATTTTTCTTAATAGGTCGGTCCCTGGCCAACTTTCGCAGAAGAGAAAGTATCTTGCAATTTAACAAAGTCAAATCTCTACCAACGTGCCGAATATGAAGCAAATCACATTATAAATAAGATTTTTTTTAATAGGTCGGTCCTTGGCCAACTCTTTCGGAAGAGAAAGTATCTTGAAATTTAACAAAACCAAAGCTCTACCAACATCCCAAATATCAAGCAAATCACATCATAAGTAAGATTTTTTTGAACAGGTCGGCCCCAGGCCAACTCTTCCGGAAGAGAAAGTATCTTGAAATTTAAGAAAGTCAAAGCTCTACCAACGTGCCGAATAGCAAGCAAATCACATTATGAATAAGATTTTTTTGAATAGGTCGGTCCCTGGCCAACTCTTTTGGAAGAGAAAGTATTTTGAAATTTAACAAAACCAAATATCAAGCAAATCACATTATAAATAAGATTTTTTTTAACAGGTCGAACCCTGGCCAACTCTTTCGGAAGTGAAAGTATTTTGAAATTTAACAAAACCAAATATCAAGCAAATCACATTATAAATAAGATTTTTTTTAATAGGTCGAACCCTGGCCAACTCTTTCGGAAGTGAAAGTATTTTGAAATTTAACAAAACCAAATATCAAGCAAATCACATTATAAATAAGATTTTTTTTAATAGGTCGAACCCTGGCCAACTCTTTCGGAAGTGAAAGTATTTTGAAATTTAACAAAACCAAATATCAAGCAAATCACATTACAAATAAGATTTTTTTGAACAGGTCGGTCCCTGGCCAACTCTTTTGGAAGTGAAAGTATTTTGAAATTTAACAAAACCAAATATCAAGCAAATCACATTATAAATAAGATTTTTTTTAATAGGTCGAACCCTGGCCAACTCTTTCGGAAGTGAAAGTATTTTGAAATTTAACAAAACCAAATATCAAGCAAATCACATTATAAATAAGATTTTTTTTAATAGGTCGAACCCTGGCCAACTCTTTCGGAAGTGAAAGTATTTTGAAATTTAACAAAACCAAATATCAAGCAAATCACATTATAAATAAGATTTTTCTTAATAGTTCGGTCCCTGGCCAACTTTCGCAGAAGAGAAAGTATCTTGAAATTTAACAAAACCAAAGCTCTACCAACATCCCAAATATCAAGCAAATCACATCATAAGTAAGATTTTTTTGAACAGGTCGGCCCCAGGCCAACTCTTCCGGAAGAGAAAGTATCTTGAAATTTAACAAAGTCAAAGCTCTACCAACGTGCCGAATAGCAAGCAAATCACATTATAAATAAGATTTTTTTGAATAGGTCGGTCCCTGGCCAACTCTTTTGGAAGAGAAAGTATCTTGAAATTTAACAAAACCAAAGGTCTACCAACGTGCCAAATATCAAGCAAATCACATTATAAAAAAGATTTTTCTTAATAGTTCGGTCCCTGGCCAACTTTCGCAGAAGAGAAAGTATCTTGAAATTTAACAAAGTCAAAGCTCTCCCAACGTGCCGAATATCAAGCAAATCACATTATAAATAAGATTTTTTTTAATAGGTCGAACCCTGGCCAACTCTTTCGGAAGAGAAAGTATTTTGAAATTTAACAAAACCAAATATCAAGCAAATCACATTATAAATAAGATTTTTCTAAATAGTTCGGTCCCTGGCCAACTTTCGCAGAAGAGAAAGTATCTTGAAATTTAACAAAACCAAAGCTCTACCAACATCCCAAATATCCAGCAAATCACATCATAAGTAAGATTTTTTTGAACAGGTCGGCCCCAGGCCAACTCTTCCGGAAGAGAAAGTATCTTGAAATTTAACAAAGTCAAAGCTCTACCAACGTGCCGAATATCAAGCAAATCACATTATAAATAAGATTTTTTTTAATAGGTCGGTCCCTGGCCAACTCTTTCGGAAGAGAAAGTATCTTGAAATTTAACAAAACCAAAGGTCTACCAACGTGCCAAATATCAAGCAAATCACATTATAAATAAGATTTTTTTTAATAGGTCGGTCCCTGGCCAACTCTTTCGGAAGAGAAAGTATTATGAAATTTAACAAAACCAAAGGTCTACCAACGTGCCAAATATCAAGCAAATCACATTATAAAAAGATTTTTCTTAATAGTTCGGTCCCTGGCCAACTTTCGCAGAAGAGAAAGTATCTTGAAATTTAACAAAACCAAAGCTCTACCAACATCCCAAATATCCAGCAAATCACATCATAAGTAAGATTTTTTTGAACAGGTCGGCCCCAGGCCAACTCTTCCGGAAGAGAAAGTATCTTGAAATTTAACAAAGTCAAAGCTCTACCAACGTGCCGAATATCAAGCAAATCACATTATAAATAAGATTTTTTTTAATAGGTCGGTCCCTGGCCAACTCTTTCGGAAGAGAAAGTATCTTGAAATTTAACAAAACCAAAGGTCTACCAACGTGCCAAATATCAAGCAAATCACATTATAAAAAGATTTTTCTAAATAGTTCGGTCCCTGGCCAACTTTCGCAGAAGAGAAAGTATCTTGAAATTTAACAAAACCAAAGCTCTACCAACATCCCAAATATCCAGCAAATCACATCATAAGTAAGATTTTTTTGAACAGGTCGGCCCCAGGCCAACTCTTCCGGAAGAGAAAGTATCTTGAAATTTAACAAAGTCAAAGCTCTACCAACGTGCCGAATATCAAGCAAATCACATTATAAATAAGATTTTTTTTAATAGGTCGAACCCTGGCCAACTCTTTCGGAAGTGAAAGTATTTTGAAATTTAACAAAACCAAATATCCAGCAAATCACATCATAAGTAAGATTTTTTTGAACAGGTCGGCCCCAGGCCAACTCTTCCGGAAGAGAAAGTATCTTGAAATTTAACAAAGTCAAAGCTCTACCAACGTGCCGAATATCAAGCAAATCACATTATAAATAAGATTTTTTTTAATAGGTCGGTCCCTGGCCAACTCTTACGGCAGAGAAAGTATCTTGAAATTTAACAAAGTCAAATCTCTACCAACGTGCCAAATATCAAGCAAATCACATTATAAATAAGATTTTTTTTAATAGGTCGGTCCCTGGCCAACTCTTTCGGAAGAGAAAGTATCTTGAAATTTAACAAAACCAAAGGTCTACCAACGTGCCAAATATCAAGCAAATCACATTATAAAAAGATTTTTCTTAATAGTTCGGTCCCTGGCCAACTTTCGCAGAAGAGAAAGTATCTTGAAATTTAACAAAGTCAAAGCTCTCCCAACGTGCCGAATATCAAGCAAATCACATTATAAATAAGATTTTTTTTAATAGGTCGAACCCTGGCCAACTCTTTCGGAAGTGAAAGTATTTTGAAATTTAACAAAACCAAATATCAAGCAAATCACATTATAAATAAGATTTTTCTTAATAGTTCGGTCCCTGGCCAACTTTAGCAGAAGAGAAAGTATCTTGAAATTTAACAAAATCAAAGCTCTACCAATGTACCGAATATCAAGCAAATCACATTATAAATAAGATTTTTTTTAATAGATCGGTCCCTGGCCAACTTTCGCAGAAGAGAAAGTATCTTGAAATTTAACAAAGTCAAAGCTCTACCAATGTACCGAATATCAAGCAAATCACATTAGAAATAAGATTTTTTTCAATAGGCCGGTCCCTGGCCATCTTTCGCATAAGAGAAAGTATCTTGCAATTTAACAAAGTCAAATCTCTACCAACGTGCCGAATATCAAGCAAATCACATTATAAATAAGATTTTTTTTAATAGGTCGGTCCTTGGCCAACTCTTTCGGAAGAGAAAGTACCTTGAAATTTAACAAAACCAAATATCAAGCAAATCACATTATAAATAAGATTTTTCTTAATAGTTCGGTCCCTGGCCAACCTTCGCAGAAGAGAAAGTATCTTGAAATTTAACAAAACCAAAGCTCTACCAACATCCCAAATATCAAGCAAATCACATCATGAGTAAGATTTTTTTGAACAGGTCGGCCCCAGGCCAACTCTTCCGGAAGAGAAAGTATCTTGAAATTTAACAAAGTCAAAGCTCTACCAACGTGCCAAATATCAAGCAAATCACATTATAAATAAGATTTTTCTTAATAGTTCGGTCCCTGGCCAACTTTCGCAGAAGAGAAAGTATCTTGAAATTTAACAAAACCAAAGCTCTACCAACATCCCAAATATCAAGCAAATCACATCATAAGTAAGATTTTTTTGAACAGGTCGGCCCCAGGCCAACTCTTCCGGAAGAGAAAGTATCTTGAAATTTAACAAAGTCAAATCTCTACCAATGTACCGAATATCAAGCAAATCACATTAAAAATAAGATTTTTTTGAATAGGTCGGTCCCTGGCCAACTTTCGCAGAAGAGAAAGTATCTTGAAATTTAACAAAACCAAAGCTCTACCAACATCCCAAATATCAAGCAAATCACATCATAAGTAAGATTTTTTTGAACAGGTCGGCCCCAGGCCAACTCTTCCGGAAGAGAAAGTATCTTGAAATTTAACAAAGTCAAAGCTCTACCAACGTGCCGAATAGCAAGCAAATCACATTATAAATAAGATTTTTTTGAATAGTTCGGTCCCTGGCCAACTCTTTCGGAAGAGAAAGTATCTTGAAATTTAACAAAACCAAAGGTCTACCAACGTGCCAAATATCAAGCAAATCACATTATAAAAAAGATTTTTCTTAATAGTTCGGTCCCTGGCCAACTTTCGCAGAAGAGAAAGTATCTTGAAATTTAACAAAGTCAAAGCTCTCCCAACGTGCCGAATATCAAGCAAATCACATTATAAATAAGATTTTTTTTAATAGGTCGAACCCTGGCCAACTCTTTCGGAAGTGAAAGTATTTTGAAATTTAACAAAACCAAATATCAAGCAAATCACATTATAAATAAGATTTTTCTTAAGAGTTCGGTCCCTGGCAAACTTTCGCAGAAGAGAAAGTATCTTGAAATTTAACAAAACCAAAGCTCTACCAACATCCCAAATATCAAGCAAATCACATCATAAGTAAGATTTTTTTGAACAGGTCGGTCCCTGGCCAACTCTTTCGGAAGAGAAAGTATCTTGAAATTTAACAAAACCAAAGGTCTACCAACGTGCCAAATATCAAGCAAATCACATTATAAATAAGATTTTTTTTAATAGGTCGAACCCTGGCCAACTCTTTCGGAAGTGAAAGTATTTTGAAATTTAACAAAACCAAATATCAAGCAAATCACATTATAAATAAGATTTTTCTTAATAGTTCGGTCCCTGGCCAACTTTCGCAGAAGAGAAAGTATCTTGAAATTTAACAATACCAAGGGTCTACCAATGTACCGAATATCAAGCAAATCACATTATAAATAAGATTTTTTTTAATAGATCGGTCCCTGGCCAACTTTCGCAGAAGAGAAAGTATCTTGAAATTTAACAAAGTCAAAGCTCTACCAATGTACCGAATATCAAGCAAATCACATTACAAATAAGATTTTTTTTAATAGGCCGGTCCCTGGCCATCTTTCGCATAAGAGAAAGCATCTTGAAATTTAACAAAGTCAAAGGTCTACCAACGTGCCAAATATCAAGCAAATCACATTATAAATAAGATTTTTTTGAATAGGTCGGTCACTGGTCAACTCTTCCGGAAGAGAAAGAATCTTGAAATTTAAAAAAACCAAAGCTCTACCAACATCCCAAATATCAAGCAAATCACATCATAAGTAAGATTTTTTTGAACAGGTCGGTCTCGGGCCAACTCTTCCGGAAGAGAAAGTATCTTAAAATTTAACAAAACCAAAGGTCTACCAACGTGCCAAATATCAAGCAAATCACATTATAAATAAGATTTTTTTGAATAGGTCGGTCCCTGGTCAACTCTTCCGGAAAAGAAAATATCTTGAAATTTAACAAAACCAAAGCTCTACCAACATCCCAAATATCAAGTAAATCACATCATAACGAAGATTTTTTTGAACAGGTCGGTCCCAGGCCAACTCTTTCGGAAGAGAAAGTATCTTAAAATTTAACAAAACCAAAGCTCTACCAACATCCCAAATATCAAGCAAATCACATCATAAGTAAGATTTTTTTGAATAGGTCGGTCCCTGGTCAACTCTTCGGGAAAAGAAAATATCTTGAAATTTAACAAAACCAAAGCTCTACCAACATCCCAAATATCAAGTAAATCACATCATAAGGAAGATTTTTTTGAACAGGTTGGTCCCAGGCCAACTCTTTCGGAAGAGAAAGTATCTTAAAATTTAACAAAACCAAAGGTCTACCAATGTGTAAAATATCAAGCAAATCACATTATAAATAAGATTTTTTTGGATAGGTCGGTCCCTGGTCAACTCTTCCGGAAGAGACATTATCTTGAAATTTAACAAAACCAAAGGTCTGCCAACGTGCCAAATACCAAGCAAATCACATCATAAGTAAGATTTTTTTGAACAGGTCGGTCCCAGTCCAACTCTTCCGGAAGAGAAAGTATCTTAAAATTTAACAAAACCAAAGGTCTACCAACGTGCCAAATATCAAGCAAATCACATTATAAATAAGATTTTTTTGGATAGGTCGGTCCCTGGTCAACTCTTTCGGAAGAGACAGTATCTTGAAATTTAACAAAACCAAAGGTCTACCAACGTGCCAAATATCAAGCAAATCACATTATAAATAAGATTTTTTTGGATAGGTCGGTCCCTGGTCAACTCTTCGGGGAAAGAAAATATCTTGAAATTTAACAAAAGCAAAGCTCTACCAACATCCCAAATATCAAGTAAATCACATCATAAGGAAGATTTTTTTGAACAGGTCGGTCCCAGGCCAACTCTTTCGGAAGAGAAAGTATCTTAAAATGTAACAAAACCAAAGGTCTACCAACGTGCCAAATATCAAGCAAATCACATTATAAATAAGATTTTTTTGAATAGGTCGGTCCCTGGTCAACTCTTCCGGAAAAGAAAATATCTTGAAATTTAACAAAACCAAATATCAAGCAAATCACATTATAAATAAGATTTTTCTTAAGAGTTCGGTCCCTGGCCAACTTTCGCAGAAGAGAAAGTATCTTGAAATTTAACAAAACCAAAGCTCTACCAACATCCCAAATATCAAGCAAATCACATCATAAGTAAGATTTTTTTGAACAGGTCGGTCCCTGGCCAACTCTTTCGGAAGAGAAAGTATCTTGAAATTTAACAAAACCAAAGGTCTACCAAAATCAAAGATCTACCAATGTACCGAATATCAAGCAAATCACATTATAAATAAGATTTTTTTTAATAGATCGGTCCCTGGCCAACTTTCGCAGAAGAGAAAGTATCTTGAAATTTAAAAAAGTCAAAGCTCTACCAATGTACCGAATATCAAGCAAATCACATTACAAATAAGATTTTTTTTAATAGGCCGGTCCCTGGCCATGTTTCGCATAAGAGAAAGCATCTTGAAATTTAACAAAGTCAAAGCTTTACCAACGTGCCGTATATCAAGCAAATCACATTATAAATAAGATTTTTTGGAATAGGTCGGTCACTGGTCAACTCTTCCGGAAGAGAAAGAATCTTGAAATTTAAAAAAACCAAAGCTCTACCAACATCCCAAATATCAAGCAAATCACATCATAAGTAAGATTTTTTTGAACAGGTCGGTCTCGGGCCAACTCTTCCGGAAGAGAAACTATCTTAAAATCTAACAAAACCAAAGGTCTACCAACGTGCCAAATATCAAGCAAATCACATTATAAATAAGATTTTTCTTAATAGTTCGGTCCCTGGCCAACTTTCGCAGAAGAGAAAGTATCTTGAAATTTAACAAAATCAAAGCTCTACCAATGTACCGAATATCAAGCAAATCACATTATAAATAAGATTTTTTTTAATAGATCGGTCCCTGGCCAACTTTCGCAGAAGAGAAAGTATCTTGAAATTTAACAAAGTCAAAGCTCTACCAATGTACCGAATATCAAGCAAATCACATTACAAATAAGATTTTTTTTAATAGGCCGGTCCCTGGCCATCTTTCGCATAAGAGAAAGCATCTTGAAATTTAACAAAGTCAAAGGTCTACCAACGTGCCAAATATCAAGCAAATCACATTATAAATAAGATTTTTTTGAATAGGTCGGTCACTGGTCAACTCTTCCGGAAGAGAAAGAATCTTGAAATTTAAAAAAACCAAAGCTCTACCAACATCCCAAATATCAAGCAAATCACATCATAAGTAAGATTTTTTTGAACAGGTCGGTCTCGGGCCAACTCTTCCGGAAGAGAAAGTATCTTAAAATTTAACAAAACCAAAGGTCTACCAACGTGCCAAATATCAAGCAAATCACATTATAAATAAGATTTTTTTGAATAGGTCGGTCCCTGGTCAACTCTTCCGGAAAAGAAAATATCTTGAAATTTAACAAAACCAAAGCTCTACCAACATCCCAAATATCAAGTAAATCACATCATAAGGAAGATTTTTTTGAACAGGTCGGTCCCAGGCCAACTCTTTCGGAAGAGAAAGTATCTTAAAATTTAACAAAACCAAAGCTCTACCAACCTCCCAAATATCAAGCAAATCACATCATAAGTAAGATTTTTTTGAATAGGTCGGTCCCTGGTCAACTCTTCGGGAAAAGAAAATATCTTGAAATTTAACAAAACCAAAGCTCTACCAACATCCCAAATATCAAGTAAATCACATCATAAGGAAGATTTTTTTGAACAGGTTGGTCCCAGGCCAACTCTTTCGGAAGAGAAAGTATCTTAAAATTTAACAAAACCAAAGGTCTACCAATGTGTAAAATATCAAGCAAATCACATTATAAATAAGATTTTTTTGGATAGGTCGGTCCCTGGTCAACTCTTCCGGAAGAGACATTATCTTGAAATTTAACAAAACCAAAGGTCTGCCAACGTGCCAAATACCAAGCAAATCACATCATAAGTAAGATTTTTTTGAACAGGTCGGTCCCAGTCCAACTCTTCCGGAAGAGAAAGTATCTTAAAATTTAACAAAACCAAAGGTCTACCAACGTGCCAAATATCAAGCAAATCACATTATAAATAAGATTTTTTTGGATAGGTCGGTCCCTGGTCAACTCTTTCGGAAGAGACAGTATCTTGAAATTTAACAAAACCAAAGGTCTACCAACGTGCCAAATATCAAGCAAATCACATTATAAATAAGATTTTTTTGGATAGGTCGGTCCCTGGTCAACTCTTCGGGGAAAGAAAATATCTTGAAATTTAACAAAACCAAAGCTCTACCAACATCCCAAATATCAAGTAAATCACATCATAAGGAAGATTTTTTTGAACAGGTCGGTCCCAGGCCAACTCTTTCGGAAGAGAAAGTATCTTAAAATTTAACAAAACCAAAGGTCTACCAACGTGCCAAATATCAAGCAAATCACATTATAAATAAGATTTTTCTGAATAGGTCGGTCCCTGGTCAACTCTTCCGGAAAAGAAAATATCTTGAAATTTAACAAAACCAAATATCAAGCAAATCACATTATAAATAAGATTTTTCTTAAGAGTTCGGTCCCTGGCCAACTTTCGCAGAAGAGAAAGTATCTTGAAATTTAACAAAACCAAAGCTCTACCAACATCCCAAATATCAAGCAAATCACATCATAAGTAAGATTTTTTTGAACAGGTCGGTCCCTGGCCAACTCTTTCGGAAGAGAAAGTATCTTGAAATTTAACAAAACCAAAGGTCTACCAAAATCAAAGCTCTACCAATGTACCGAATATCAAGCAAATCACATTATAAATAAGATTTTTTTTAATAGATCGGTCCCTGGCCAACTTTCGCAGAAGAGAAAGTATCTTGAAATTTAAAAAAGTCAAAGCTCTACCAATGTACCGAATATCAAGCAAATCACATTACAAATAAGATTTTTTTTAATAGGCCGGTCCCTGGCCATGTTTCGCATAAGAGAAAGCATCTTGAAATTTAACAAAGTCAAAGCTTTACCAACGTGCCGTATATCAAGCAAATCACATTATAAATAAGATTTTTTGGAATAGGTCGGTCACTGGTCAACTCTTCCGGAAGAGAAAGAATCTTGAAATTTAAAAAAACCAAAGCTCTACCAACATCCCAAATATCAAGCAAATCACATCATAAGTAAGATTTTTTTGAACAGGTCGGTCTCGGGCCAACTCTTCCGGAAGAGAAAGTATCTTAAAATTTAACAAAACCAAAGGTCTACCAACGTGCCAAATATCAAGCAAATCACATTATAAATAAGATTTTTTTGAATAGGTCGGTCCCTGGTCAACTCTTCCGGAAAAGAAAATATCTTGAAATTTAACAAAACCAAAGCTCTACCAACATCCCAAATATCAAGTAAATCACATCATAAGAAAGATTTTTTTGAACAGGTCGGTCCCAGGCCAACTCTTTCGGAAGAGAAAGTATCTTAAAATTTAACAAAACCAAAGGTCTACCAATGTGTCAAATATCAAGCAAATCACATTATAAATAAGATTTTTTTGAATAGGTCGGTCCCTGGTCAACTCTTCGGGAAAAGAAAATATCTTGAAATTTAACAAAACCAAAGCTCTACCAACATCCCAAATATCAAGTAAATCACATCATAAGGAAGATTTTTTTGAACAGGTCGGTCCCAGGCCAACTCTTTCGGAAGAGAAAGTATCTTAAAATTTAACAAAACCAAAGCTCTACCAACATCCCAAATATCAAGCAAATCACATCATAAGTAAGATTTTTTTGAATAGGTCGGTCCCTGGTCAACTCTTCGGGAAAAGAAAATATCTTGAAATTTAACAAAACCAAAGCTCTACCAACATCCCAAAGATCAAGTAAATCACATCATAAGGAAGATTTTTTTGAACAGGTCGGTCCCAGGCCAACTCTTTCGGAAGAGAAAGTATCTTAAAATTTAACAAAACCAAAGGTCTACCAATGTGTCAAATATCAAGCAAATCACATTATAAATAAGATTTTTTTGGATAGGTCGGTCCCTGGTCAACTCTTCCGGAAGAGACAGTATCTTGAAATTTAACAAAACCAAAGGTCTGCCAACGTGCCAAATATCAAGCAAATCACATCATAAGTAAGATTTTTTTGAACAGGTCGGTCCCAGTCCAACTCTTCCGGAAGAGAAAGTATCTTAAAATTTAACAAAACCAAAGGTCTACCAACGTGCCAAATATCAAGCAAATCACATTATAAATAAGATTTTTTTGGATAGGTCGGTCCCTGGTCAACTCTTTCGGAAGAGACAGTATCTTGAAATTTAACAAAACCAAAGGTCTACCAACGTGCCAAATATCAAGCAAATCACATTATAAATAAGATTTTTTTGGATAGGTCGGTCCCTGGTCAACTCTTTCGGAAGAGACAGTATCTTGAAATTTAACAAAACCAAAGGTCTACCAACGTGCCAAATATCAAGCAAATCACATTATAAATAAGATTTTTTTGGATAGGTCGGTCCCTGGTCAACTCTTCGGGGAAAGAAAATATCTTGAAATTTAACAAAACCAAAGCTCTACCAACATCCCAAATATCAAGTAAATCACATCATAAGGAAGATTTTTTTGAACAGGTCGGTCCCAGGCCAACTCTTTCGGAAGAGAAAGTATCTTAAAATTTAACAAAACCAAAGGTCTACCAACGTGCCAAATATCAAGCAAATCACATTATAAATAAGATTTTTCTGAATAGGTCGGTCCCTGGTCAACTCTTCCGGAAAAGAAAATATCTTGAAATTTAACAAAACCAAATATCAAGCAAATCACATTATAAATAAGATTTTTCTTAAGAGTTCGGTCCCTGGCCAACTTTCGCAGAAGAGAAAGTATCTTGAAATTTAACAAAACCAAAGCTCTACCAACATCCCAAATATAAAGTAAATCACATCATAAGTAAGATTTTTTTGAACAGGTCGGTCCCTGGCCAACTCTTTCGGAAGAGAAAGTATCTTGAAATTTAACAAAACCAAAGGTCTACCAAAATCAAAGCTCTACCAATGTACCGAATATCAAGCAAATCACATTATAAATAAGATTTTTTTTAATAGATCGGTCCCTGGCCAACTTTCGCAGAAGAGAAAGTATCTTGAAATTTAAAAAAGTCAAAGCTCTACCAATGTACCGAATATCAAGCAAATCACATTACAAATAAGATTTTTTTTAATAGGCCGGTCCCTGGCCATGTTTCGCATAAGAGAAAGCATCTTGAAATTTAACAAAGTCAAAGCTTTACCAACGTGCCGTATATCAAGCAAATCACATTATAAATAAGATTTTTTGGAATAGGTCGGTCACTGGTCAACTCTTCCGGAAGAGAAAGAATCTTGAAATTTAAAAAAACCAAAGCTCTACCAACATCCCAAATATCAAGCAAATCACATCATAAGTAAGATTTTTTTGAACAGGTCGGTCTCGGGCCAACTCTTCCGGAAGAGAAAGTATCTTAAAATTTAACAAAACCAAAGGTCTACCAACGTGCCAAATATCAAGCAAATCACATTATAAATAAGATTTTTTTGAATAGGTCGGTCCCTGGTCAACTCTTCCGGAAAAGAAAATATCTTGAAATTTAACAAAACCAAAGCTCTACCAACATCCCAAATATCAAGTAAATCACATCATAAGAAAGATTTTTTTGAACAGGTCGGTCCCAGGCCAACTCTTTCGGAAGAGAAAGTATCTTAAAATTTAACAAAACCAAAGGTCTACCAATGTGTCAAATATCAAGCAAATCACATTATAAATAAGATTTTTTTGAATAGGTCGGTCCCTGGTCAACTCTTCGGGAAAAGAAAATATCTTGAAATTTAACAAAACCAAAGCTCTACCAACATCCCAAATATCAAGTAAATCACATCATAAGGAAGATTTTTTTGAACAGGTCGGTCCCAGGCCAACTCTTTCGGAAGAGAAAGTATCTTAAAATTTAACAAAACCAAAGCTCTACCAACATCCCAAATATCAAGCAAATCACATCATAAGTAAGATTTTTTTGAATAGGTCGGTCCCTGGTCAACTCTTCGGGAAAAGAAAATATCTTGAAATTTAACAAAACCAAAGCTCTACCAACATCCCAAAGATCAAGTAAATCACATCATAAGGAAGATTTTTTTGAACAGGTCGGTCCCAGGCCAACTCTTTCGGAAGAGAAAGTATCTTAAAATTTAACAAAACCAAAGGTCTACCAATGTGTCAAATATCAAGCAAATCACATTATAAATAAGATTTTTTTGGATAGGTCGGTCCCTGGTCAACTCTTCCGGAAGAGACATTATCTTGAAATTTAACAAAACCAAAGGTCTGCCAACGTGCCAAATACCAAGCAAATCACATCATAAGTAAGATTTTTTTGAACAGGTCGGTCCCAGTCCAACTCTTCCGGAAGAGAAAGTATCTTAAAATTTAACAAAACCAAAGGTCTACCAACGTGCCAAATATCAAGCAAATCACATTATAAATAAGATTTTTTTGGATAGGTCGGTCCCTGGTCAACTCTTTCGGAAGAGACAGTATCTTGAAATTTAACAAAACCAAAGGTCTACCAACGTGCCAAATATCAAGCAAATCACATTATAAATAAGATTTTTTTGGATAGGTCGGTCCCTGGTCAACTCTTCGGGGAAAGAAAATATCTTGAAATTTAACAAAACCAAAGCTCTACCAACATCCCAAATATCAAGTAAATCACATCATAAGGAAGATTTTTTTGAACAGGTCGGTCCCAGGCCAACTCTTTCGGAAGAGAAAGTATCTTAAAATTTAACAAAACCAAAGGTCTACCAACGTGCCAAATATCAAGCAAATCACATTATAAATAAGATTTTTTGAATAGGTCGGTCCCTGGTCAACTCTTCCGGAAAAGAAAATATCTTGAAATTTAACAAAACCAAATATCAAGCAAATCACATTATAAATAAGATTTTTCTTAAGAGTTCGGTCCCTGGCCAACTTTCGCAGAAGAGAAAGTATCTTGAAATTTAACAAAACCAAAGCTCTACCAACATCCCAAATATCAAGCAAATCACATCATAAGTAAGATTTTTTTGAACAGGTCGGTCCCTGGCCAACTCTTTCGGAAGAGAAAGTATCTTGAAATTTAACAAAACCAAAGGTCTACCAAAATCAAAGCTCTACCAATGTACCGAATATCAAGCAAATCACATTATAAATAAGATTTTTTTTAATAGATCGGTCCCTGGCCAACTTTCGCAGAAGAGAAAGTATCTTGAAATTTAACAAAGTCAAAGCTCTACCAATGTACCGAATATCAAGCAAATCACATTACAAATAAGATTTTTTTTAATAGGCCGGTCCCTGGCCATCTTTCGCATAAGAGAAAGCATCTTGAAATTTAACAAAGTCAAAGCTTTACCAACGTGCCGTATATCAAGCAAATCACATTATAAATAAGATTTTTTGGAATAGGTCGGTCCCTGGCCAACTCTTTCGGAAGAGAAAGTATCTTAAAATTTAACAAAACCAAAGGTCTACCAACGTGCCAAATATCAAGCAAATCACATTATAAATAAGATTTTTTTGAATAGGTCGGTCACTGGTCAACTCTTCCGGAAGAGAAAGAATCTTGAAATTTAAAAAAACCAAAGCTCTACCAACATCCCAAATATCAAGCAAATCACATCATAAGTAAGATTTTTTTGAACAGGTCGGTCTCGGGCCAACTCTTCCGGAAGAGAAAGTATCTTAAAATTTAACAAAACCAAAGGTCTACCAACGTGCCAAATATCAAGCAAATCACATTATAAATAAGATTTTTTTGAATAGGTCGGTCCCTGGTCAACTCTTCCGGAAAAGAAAATATCTTGAAATTTAACAAAACCAAAGCTCTACCAACATCCCAAATATCAAGTAAATCACATCATAAGGAAGATTTTTTTGAACAGGTCGGTCCCAGGCCAACTCTTTCGGAAGAGAAAGTATCTTAAAATTTAACAAAACCAAAGCTCTACCAACATCCCAAATATCAAGCAAATCACATCATAAGTAAGATTTTTTTGAATAGGTCGGTCCCTGGTCAACTCTTCGGGAAAAGAAAATATCTTGAAATTTAACAAAACCAAAGCTCTACCAACATCCCAAATATCAAGTAAATCACATCATAAGGAAGATTTTTTTGAACAGGTCGGTCCCAGGCCAACTCTTTCGGAAGAGAAAGTATCTTAAAATTTAACAAAACCAAAGGTCTACCAATGTGTCAAATATCAAGCAAATCACATTATAAATAAGATTTTTTTGGATAGGTCGGTCCCTGGTCAACTCTTCCGGAAGAGACATTATCTTGAAATTTAACAAAACCAAAGGTCTGCCAACGTGCCAAATACCAAGCAAATCACATCATAAGTAAGATTTTTTTGAACAGGTCGGTCCCAGTCCAACTCTTCCGGAAGAGAAAGTATCTTAAAATTTAACAAAACCAAAGGTCTACCAACGTGCCAAATATCAAGCAAATCACATTATAAATAAGATTTTTTTGGATAGGTCGGTCCCTGGTCAACTCTTTCGGAAGAGACAGTATCTTGAAATTTAACAAAACCAAAGGTCTACCAACGTGCCAAATATCAAGCAAATCACATTATAAATAAGATTTTTTTGAATAGGTCGGTCACTGGTCAACTCTTCCGGAAGAGAAAGAATCTTGAAATTTAAAAAAACCAAAGCTCTACCAACATCCCAAATATCAAGCAAATCACATCATAAGTAAGATTTTTTTGAACAGGTCGGTCTCGGGCCAACTCTTCCGGAAGAGAAAGTATCTTAAAATTTAACAAAACCAAAGGTCTACCAACGTGCCAAATATCAAGCAAATCACATTATAAATAAGATTTTTTTGAATAGGTCGGTCCCTGGTCAACTCTTCCGGAAAAGAAAATATCTTGAAATTTAACAAAACCAAAGCTCTACCAACATCCCAAATATCAAGTAAATCACATCATAAGGAAGATTTTTTTGAATAGGTCGGTCCCAGGCCAACTCTTTCGGAAGAGAAAGTATCTTAAAATTTAACAAAACCAAAGCTCTACCAACATCCCAAATATCAAGCAAATCACATCATAAGTAAGATTTTTTTGAATAGGTCGGTCCCTGGTCAACTCTTCGGGAAAAGAAAATATCTTGAAATTTAACAAAACCAAAGCTCTACCAACATCCCAAATATCAAGTAAATCACATCATAAGGAAGATTTTTTTGAACAGGTCGGTCCCAGGCCAACTCTTTCGGAAGAGAAAGTATCTTAAAATTTAACAAAACCAAAGGTCTACCAATGTGTCAAATATCAAGCAAATCACATTATAAATAAGATTTTTTTGGATAGGTCGGTCCCTGGTCAACTCTTCCGGAAGAGACATTATCTTGAAATTTAACAAAACCAAAGCTCTACCAACATCCCAAATATCAAGTAAATCACATCATAAGGAAGATTTTTTTGAACAGGCCGGTCCCAGGCCAACTCTTTCGGAAGAGAAAGTATCTTAAAATTTAACAAAACCAAAGGTCTACCAACGTGCCAAATATCAAGCAAATCACATTATAAATAAGATTTTTTTGAATAGGTCGGTCCCTGGTCAACTCTTCCGGAAAAGAAAATATCTTGAAATTTAACAAAACCAAAGCTCTACCAACATCCCAAATATCAAGTAAATCACATCATAAGGAAGATTTTTTTGAACAGGTCGGTCCCAGGCCAACTCTTTCGGAAGAGAAAGTATCTTAAAATTTAACAAAACCAAAGCTCTACCAACATCCCAAATATCAAGCAAATCACATCATAAGTAAGATTTTTTTGAATAGGTCGGTCTCGGGCCAACTCTTCCGGAAGAGAAAGTATCTTAAAATTTAACAAAACCAAAGGTCTACCAACGTGCCAAATATCAAGCAAATCACATTATAAATAAGATTTTTTTGAATAGGTCGGTCCCTGGTCAACTCTTCCGGAAAAGAAAATATCTTGAAATTTAACAAAACCAAAGCTCTACCAACATCCCAAATATCAAGTAAATCACATCATAAGGAAGATTTTTTTGAACAGGTCGGTCCCAGGCCAACTCTTTCGGAAGAGAAAGTATCTTAAAATTTAACAAAACCAAAGCTCTACCAACGTGCCAAATATCAAGCAAATCACATTATAAATAAGATTTTTTTGAATAGGTCGGTCCCTGGTCAACTCTTCCGGAAAAGAAAATATCTTGAAATTTAACAAAACCAAAGCTCTACCAACATCCCAAATATCAAGTAAATCACATCATAAGGAAGATTTTTTTGAACAGGTCGGTCCCAGGCCAACTCTTTCGGAAGAGAAAGTATCTTAAAATTTAACAAAACCAAAGCTCTACCAACATCCCAAATATCAAGCAAATCACATCATAAGTAAGATTTTTTTGAACAGGTCGGTCTCGGGCCAACTCTTCCGGAAGAGAAAGTATCTTAAAATTTAACAAAACCAAAGGTCTACCAACGTGCCAAATATCAAGCAAATCACATTATAAATAAGATTTTTTTGAATAGGTCGGTCCCTGGTCAACTCTTCCGGAAAAGAAAATATCTTGAAATTTAACAAAACCAAAGCTCTACCAACATCCCAAATATCAAGTAAATCACATCATAAGGAAGATTTTTTTGAATAGGTCGGTCCCTGGTCAACTCTTCGGGAAAAGAAAATATCTTGAAATTTAACAAAACCAAAGCTCTACCAACATCCCAAATATCAAGTAAATCACATCATAAGGAAGATTTTTTTGAACAGGTCGGTCCCAGGCCAACTCTTTCGGAAGAGAAAGTATCTTAAAATTTAACAAAACCAAAGGTCTACCAATGTGTCAAATATCAAGCAAATCACATTATAAATAAGATTTTTTTAGATAGGTCGGTCCCTGGTCAACTCTTCCGGAAGAGACATTATCTTGAAATTTAACAAAACCAAAGCTCTACCAACATCCCAAATATCAAGTAAATCACATCATAAGGAAGATTTTTTTGAACAGGCCGGTCCCAGGCCAACTCTTTCGGAAGAGAAAGTATCTTAAAATTTAACAAAACCAAAGGTCTACCAACGTGCCAAATATCAAGCAAATCACATTATAAATAAGATTTTTTTGAATAGGTCGGTCCCTGGTCAACTCTTCCGGAAAAGAAAATATCTTGAAATTTAACAAAACCAAAGCTCTACCAACATCCCAAATATCAAGTAAATCACATCATAAGGAAGATTTTTTTGAACAGGTCGGTCCCAGGCCAACTCTTTCGGAAGAGAAAGTATCTTAAAATTTAACAAAACCAAAGCTCTACCAACATCCCAAATATCAAGCAAATCACATCATAAGTAAGATTTTTTTGAATAGGTCGGTCTCGGGCCAACTCTTCCGGAAGAGAAAGTATCTTAAAATTTAACAAAACCAAAGGTCTACCAACGTGCCAAATATCAAGCAAATCACATTATAAATAAGATTTTTTTGAATAGGTCGGTCCCTGGTCAACTCTTCCGGAAAAGAAAATATCTTGAAATTTAACAAAACCAAAGCTCTACCAACATCCCAAATATCAAGTAAATCACATCATAAGGAAGATTTTTTTGAACAGGTCGGTCCCAGGCCAACTCTTTCGGAAGAGAAAGTATCTTAAAATTTAACAAAACCAAAGCTCTACCAACATCCCAAATATCAAGCAAATCACATCATAAGTAAGATTTTTTTGAATAGGTCGGTCCCTGGTCAACTCTTCGGGAAAAGAAAATATCTTGAAATTTAACAAAACCAAAGCTCTACCAACATCCCAAATATCAAGTAAATCACATCATAAGGAAGATTTTTTTGAACAGGTCGGTCCCAGGCCAACTCTTTCGGAAGAGAAAGTATCTTAAAATTTAACAAAACCAAAGGTCTACCAATGTGTCAAATATCAAGCAAATCACATTATAAATAAGATTTTTTTGGATAGGTCGGTCCCTGGTCAACTCTTCCGGAAGAGACATTATCTTGAAATTTAACAAAACCAAAGGTCTGCCAACGTGCCAAATACCAAGCAAATCACATCATAAGTAAGATTTTTTTGAACAGGTCGGTCCCAGTCCAACTCTTCCGGAAGAGAAAGTATCTTAAAATTTAACAAAACCAAAGGTCTACCAACGTGCCAAATATCAAGCAAATCACATTATAAATAAGATTTTTTTGGATAGGTCGGTCCCTGGTCAACTCTTTCGGAAGAGACAGTATCTTGAAATTTAACAAAACCAAAGGTCTACCAACGTGCCAAATATCAAGCAAATCACATTATAAATAAGATTTTTTTGAATAGGTCGGTCACTGGTCAAGAAAATTCCGGAAAAGAAAATATCTTGAAATTTAACAAAACCAAAGCTCTACCAACATCCCAAATATCAAGTAAATCACATCATAAGGAAGATTTTTTTGAACAGGTCGGTCCCAGGCCAACTCTTTCGGAAGAGAAAGTATCTTAAAATTTAACAAAACCAAAGCTCTACCAACATCCCAAATATCAAGCAAATCACATCATAAGTAAGATTTTTTTGAACAGGTCGGTCTCGGGCCAACTCTTCCGGAAGAGAAAGTATCTTAAAATTTAACAAAACCAAAGGTCTACCAACGTGCCAAATATCAAGCAAATCACATTATAAATAAGATTTTTTTGAATAGGTCGGTCCCTGGTCAACTCTTCCGGAAAAGAAAATATCTTGAAATTTAACAAAACCAAAGCTCTACCAACATCCCAAATATCAAGTAAATCACATCATAAGGAAGATTTTTTTGAACAGGTCGGTCCCAGGCCAACTCTTTCGGAAGAGAAAGTATCTTAAAATTTAACAAAACCAAAGCTCTACCAACATCCCAAATATCAAGCAAATCACATCATAAGTAAGATTTTTTTGAATAGGTCGGTCCCTGGTCAACTCTTCGGGAAAAGAAAATATCTTGAAATTTAACAAAACCAAAGCTCTACCAACATCCCAAATATCAAGTAAATCACATCATAAGGAAGATTTTTTTGAACAGGTCGGTCCCAGGCCAACTCTTTCGGAAGAGAAAGTATCTTAAAATTTAACAAAACCAAAGCTCTACCAACATCCCAAATATCAAGCAAATCACATCATAAGTAAGATTTTTTTGAATAGGTCGGTCTCGGGCCAACTCTTCCGGAAGAGAAAGTATCTTAAAATTTAACAAAACCAAAGCTCTACCAACATCCCAAATATCAAGTAAATCACATCATAAGGAAGATTTTTTTGAACAGGTCGGTCCCAGGCCAACTCTTTCGGAAGAGAAAGTATCTTAAAATTTAACAAAACCAAAGCTCTACCAACATCCCAAATATCAAGCAAATCACATCATAAGTAAGATTTTTTTGAATAGGTCGGTCCCTGGTCAACTCTTCGGGAAAAGAAAATATCTTGAAATTTAACAAAACCAAAGCTCTACCAACATCCCAAATATCAAGTAAATCACATCATAAGGAAGATTTTTTTGAACAGGTCGGTCCCAGGCCAACTCTTTCGGAAGAGAAAGTATCTTAAAATTTAACAAAACCAAAGGTCTACCAATGTGTCAAATATCAAGCAAATCACATTATAAATAAGATTTTTTTGGATAGGTCGGTCCCTGGTCAACTCTTCCGGAAGAGACATTATCTTGAAATTTAACAAAACCAAAGGTCTGCCAACGTGCCAAATATCAAGCAAATCACATCATAAGTAAGATTTTTTTGAACAGGTCGGTCCCAGTCCAACTCTTCCGGAAGAGAAAGTATCTTAAAATTTAACAAAACCAAAGGTCTAGCAACGTGCCAAATATCAAGCAAATCACATTATAAATAAGATTTTTTTGGATAGGTCGGTCCCTGGTCAACTCTTTCGGAAGAGACAGTATCTTGAAATTTAACAAAACCAAAGGTCTACCAACGTGCCAAATATCAAGCAAATCACATTATAAATAAGATTTTTTTGAATAGGTCGGTCACTGGTCAACTCTTCCGGAAGAGAAAGAATCTTGAAATTTAAAAAAACCAAAGCTCTACCAACATCCCAAATATCAAGCAAATCACATCATAAGTAAGATTTTTTTGAACAGGTCGGTCTCGGGCCAACTCTTCCGGAAGAGAAAGTATCTTAAAATTTAACAAAACCAAAGGTCTACCAACGTGCCAAATATCAAGCAAATCACATTATAAATAAGATTTTTTTGAATAGGTCGGTCCCTGGTCAACTCTTCCGGAAAAGAAAATATCTTGAAATTTAACAAAACCAAAGCTCTACCAACATCCCAAATATCAAGTAAATCACATCATAAGGAAGATTTTTTTGAACAGGTCGGTCCCAGGCCAACTCTTTCGGAAGAGAAAGTATCTTAAAATTTAACAAAACCAAAGCTCTACCAACATCCCAAATATCAAGCAAATCACATCATAAGTAAGATTTTTTTGAATAGGTCGGTCCCTGGTCAACTCTTCGGGAAAAGAAAATATCTTGAAATTTAACAAAACCAAAGCTCTACCAACATCCCAAATATCAAGTAAATCACATCATAAGGAAGATTTTTTTGAACAGGTCGGTCCCAGGCCAACTCTTTCGGAAGAGAAAGTATCTTAAAATTTAACAAAACCAAAGGTCTACCAATGTGTCAAATATCAAGCAAATCACATTATAAATAAGATTTTTTTGGATAGGTCGGTCCCTGGTCAACTCTTCCGGAAGAGACATTATCTTGAAATTTAACAAAACCAAAGCTCTACCAACATGCCAAATATCAAGTAAATCACATCATAAGGAAGATTTTTTTGAACAGGTCGGTCCCAGGCCAACTCTTTCGGAAGAGAAAGTATCTTAAAATTTAACAAAACCAAAGGTCTACCAACGTGCCAAATATCAAGTAAATCACATTATAAATAAGATTTTTTTGAATAGGTCGGTCCCTGGTCAACTCTTCCGGAAAAGAAAATATCTTGAAATTTAACAAAACCAAAGCTCTACCAACATCCCAAATATCAAGTAAATCACATCATAAGGAAGATTTTTTTGAACAGGTCGGTCCCAGGCCAACTCTTTCGGAAGAGAAAGTATCTTAAAATTTAACAAAACCAAAGCTCTACCAACATCCCAAATATCAAGCAAATCACATCATAAGTAAGATTTTTTTGAATAGGTCGGTCCCTGGTCAACTCTTCGGGAAAAGAAAATATCTTGAAATTTAACAAAACCAAAGCTCTACCAACATCCCAAAGATCAAGTAAATCACATCATAAGGAAGATTTTTTTGAACAGGTCGGTCCCAGGCCAACTCTTTCGGAAGAGAAAGTATCTTAAAATTTAACAAAACCAAAGGTCTACCAATGTGTCAAATATCAAGCAAATCACATTATAAATAAGATTTTTTTGGATAGGTCGGTCCCTGGTCAACTCTTCCGGAAGAGACATTATCTTGAAATTTAACAAAACCAAAGGTCTGCCAACGTGCCAAATACCAAGCAAATCACATCATAAGTAAGATTTTTTTGAACAGGTCGGTCCCAGTCCAACTCTTCCGGAAGAGAAAGTATCTTAAAATTTAACAAAACCAAAGGTCTACCAATGTGTCAAATATCAAGCAAATCACATTATAAATAAGATTTTTTTGGATAGGCCGGTCCCTGGTCAACTCTTCCGGAAGAGACATTATCTTGAAATTTAACAAAACCAAAACTCTACCAACATCCCAAATATCAAGTAAATCACATCATAAGGAAGATTTTTTTGAACAGGTCGGTCCCAGGCCAACTTTTCGGAAGAGAAAGTATCTTAAAATTTAACAAAACCAAAGGTCTACCAACGTGCCAAATATCAAGTAAATCACATTATAAATAAGATTTTTTTGGATAGGTCGGTCCCTGGTCAACTCAATAATCAAGCAAATCACATCATAAATAAGATTTTTTTGAATATTTCGGTCCCTGGCCAACTTTTCCGGAAGGGAAAGTATCTTGAAATTTACCAAAACCATAGGTCTACCAACGTGCCAAATATCAAGCAAATCACATTATAAATAAGATTTTTTTGAATAGGTCGGTCCCTGGCCAACTTTCGCAGAAGAGAAAGTATCTTGCAATTTAACAAAGTCAAATCTCTACCAACGTGCCGAATATCAAGCAAATCACATTATAAATAAGATTTTTTTTAATAGGTCGGTCCCTGGCCAACTCTTTCGGAAGAAAAAGTATTTTGAAATTTAACAAAACCAAAGGTCAAGCAAATCACATTATAAATAAGATTTTTTTGAATAGGTCTGTCCCTGGCCATCTTTCGCAGAAGAGAAAGTATCTTGAAATTTAATAAAGTCAAAGCTCTACCAACGTGCCGAATATTAAGCAAATCACATTATAAATATGTTTTTTTTAATAGGTCGGTCCTTGACCAACTCTTTGGAAGAGAAAATATCTTGAAATTTAACAAAGTCAAAGCTCTACCAATGTGCCAAATATCAAGCAAATCACATCATAAATAAGATTTTTTTGAATAGGTCGAACCCTGGCCAACTCTTTCGGAAGAAAAAGTATTTTGAAATTTAACAAAACCAAAGGTCTACCAACGTGCCAAATATCAAGCAAATCGCATTATTAATAAGATTTTTTTTAATAGTTCGGTCCCTGGCCAACTTTCGCAGAAGAGAAAGTATCTTGAAATTTAACAAAGTCAAAGCTTTACCAATGTGCCGAATATCAAGCAAATCACATTATAAATAAGATTTTTTTGAATAGGTCGGTGCCTGGTCAACTCTTCCGGAAGAGAAAGTATCTTGAAATTTAACAAAACCAAAGCTCTACCAACATCCCAAATATCAAGCAATTCACATCATAAGTAAGATTTTTTTGAACAGGTCGGTCCCTGGTCAACTTTACCGAAAGAGAAAGTATCTTGAAATTTAACAAAACCAAAGCTCTACAAACGTGCCAAGTATCAAGCAAATCACATCATAAATAAGATTTTTTTGAACAGGTCGGTCCCAGGCCAACTCTTTCGGAAGAGAAAGCATCTTAAAATTTAACAAATCCAAAGCTCTACCAACATCCCAAATATCAAGCAAATCACATCATAAATAAGATTTTTTTGAATATTTCGGTCCCTGGCCAACTTTTCCGGAAGGGAAAGTATCTTGAAATTTACCAAAACCATAGGTCTACCAACGTGCCAAATATCAAGCAAATCACATTATAAATAAGATTTTTTTGAACAGGTCGGTCCCAGGCCAACTCTTCGCAAGAGAAAGTATCTTAAAATTTAACAAAACCAAAGATCTACCAAAGTGCCAAATATCAAGCAAATCACATTATAAATAAGATTTTTTTGAATAGGTCGGTGCCTGGTCAACTCTTCCGGAAGAGAAAGTATCTTGAAATTTAACAAAACCAAAGCTCTACCAACATCCCAAATATCAAGCAAATCACATCATAAGTAAGATTTTTTTGAACAGGTCGGTCCCAGGCCAACTCTTCGCAAGAGAAAGTATCTTAAAATTTAACAAAACCAAAGCTCTACCAACATCCCAAATATCAAGTAAATCACATCACAAGTAAGATTTTTTTGAACAGGTCGGTCCCAGGCCAACTCTTCGCAAGAGAAAGTATCTTAAAATTTAACAAAACCAAAGCTCTGCCAACATCCCAAATATCAAGTAAATCACATCATAAGTAAGATTTTTTTGAACAGGTCGGTCCCTGGTCAACTTTACCGAAAGAGAAAGTATCTTGAAATTTAACAAAACCAAAGCTCTACAAACGTGCCAAGTATCAAGCAAATCACATCATAAATAAGATTTTTTTGAACAGGTCGGTCCCTGGCCAACTTTCGCAGAAGAGAAAGTATCTTGCAATTTAACAAAGTCAAATCTCTACCAACGTGCCGAATATCAAGCAAATCACATTATAAATAAGATTTTTTTTAATAGGTCGGTCCCTGGCCAACTCTTTCGGAAGAAAAAGTATTTTGAAATTTAACAAAACCAAAGGTCCACCAACGTGTTAAATATCAAGCAAATCACATTATAAATAAGATTTTTTTGAATAGGTCTGTCCCTGGCCATCTTTCGCAGAAGAGAAAGTATCTTGAAATTTAACAAAGTCAAAGCTCTACCAACGTGCCGAATATTAAGCAAATCACATTATAAATAAGTTTTTTTTAATAGGTCGGTCCTTGACCAACTCTTTGGAAGAGAAAATATCTTGAAATTTAACAAAGTCAAAGCTCTAAAAATTTGCCAAATATCAAGCAAATCACATCATAAATAAGATTTTTTTGAATAGGTCGAACCCTGGCCAACTCTTTCGGAAGAAAAAGTATTTTGAAATTTAACAAAACCAAAGGTCTATCAACGTGCCAAATATCAAGCAAATCACATTATAAATAAGATTTTTTTTAATAGTTCGGTCCCTGGCCAACTTTCGCAGAAGAGAAAGTATCTTGAAATTTAACAAAGTCAAAGCTTTACCAATGTGCCGAATATCAAGCAAATCACATTATAAATAAGATTTTTTTGAATAGGTCGGTGCCTGGTCAACTCTTCCGGAAGAGAAAGTATCTTGAAATTTAACAAAACCAAAGCTCTACCAACATCCCAAATATCAAGCAAATCACATCATAAGTAAGATTTTTTTGAACAGGTCGGTCCCAGGCCAACTCTTCGCAAGAGAAAGTATCTTAAAATTTAACAAAACCAAAGCTCTCCCAACATCCCAAATATCAAGTAAATCACATCATAAGTAAGATTTTTTTGAACAGGTCGGTCCCTGGTCAACTTTACCGAAAGAGAAAGTATCTTGAAATTTAACAAAACCAAAGCTCTACAAACGTGCCAAGTATCAAGCAAATCACATCATAAATAAGATTTTTTTGAACAGGTCGGTCCCAGGCCAACTCTTTCGGAAGAGAAAGCATCTTAAAATTTAACAAATCCAAAGCTCTACCAACATCCCAAATACCAAGCAAATCACATCATAAGTAAGATTTTTTTGAACAGGTCGGTCCCTGGCCAACTTTCCCGGAAGAGAAAGTGTCTTGAAATTTAACAAACCAAAGCTCTACAAACGTGCGAAATATCAAGCAAATCACATCATAAATAAGATTTTGTTGAACAGGTCGGTCCCAGGCCAACTCTTTCGGAAGAGAAAGTATCTTGAAATTTAACAAAACCAAAGGTCTGCCAACGTGCCAAATATCAAGCAAATCACATCATAAATAAGATTTTTTTGAATACTTCGGTCCCTGGTCAACTTTACCGAAAGAGAAAGTATCTTGAAATTTAACAAAACCAAAGCTCTACAAACGTGCCAAATATCAAGCAAATCACATCATAAATAAGATTTTTTCTAACAGGTCGGTCCCTGGCCAACTTTCGCAGAAGAGAAAGTATCTTGAAATTTAACAAAACCAAAGCTCTACAAACGTGCCAAATATCAAGCAAATCACATCATAAATAAGATTTTTTTGAACAGGTCGGTCCCAGGCCAACTCTTCGCAAGAGAAAGTATCTTAAAATTTAACAAAACCAAAGCTCTGCCAACATCCCAAATATCAAGTAAATCACATCATAAGTAAGATTTTTTTGAACAGGTCGGTCCCTGGTCAACTTTACCGAAAGAGAAAGTATCTTGAAATTTAACAAAACCAAAGCTCTACAAACGTGCCAAATATCAAGCAAATCACATCATAAATAAGATTTTGTTGAACAGGTCGGTCCCAGGCCAACTCTTTCGGAAGAGAAAGTATCTTGAAATTTAACAAAACCAAAGGTCTGCCAACGTGCCAAATATCAAGCAAATCACATCATAAATAAGATTTTTTTGAATAGGTCGGTCCCTGGCCAACTTTCCCGCAAGAGAAAGTATCTTGAAATTTAACAAAACCAAAGCTCTACAAACGTGCCAAATATCAAGCAAATCACATCATAAATAAGATTTTGTTGAACAGGTCGGTCCCAGGCCAACTCTTTCGGAAGAGAAAGTATCTTGAAATTTAACAAAACCAAAGGTCTGCCAACGTGCCAAATATCAAGCAAATCACATCATAAATAAGATTTTGTTGAACAGGTCGGTCCCAGGCCAACTCTTTCGGAAGAGAAAGTATCTTGAAATTTAACAAAACCAAAGCTCTACAAACGTGCCAAATATCAAGCAAATCACATCATAAATAAGATTTTGTTGAACAGGTCGGTCCCAGGCCAACTCTTTCGGAAGAGAAAGTATCTTGAAATTTAACAAAACCAAAGGTCTACCAACATCCCAAATATCAAGTAAATCACATCACAAGTAAGATTTTTTTGAAGAGGTCGGTCCCGGGCCAACTCTTCCGGAAGAGAAAGTATCTTAAAATTTAACAAAACCAAAGATCTACCAAAGTGCCAAATATCAAGCAAATCACATTATAAATAAGATTTTTTTGAATAGGTCGGTGCCTGGTCAACTCTTCCGGATGAGAAAGTATCTTGAAATTTAACAAAACCAAAGCTCTACCAACATCCCAAATATCAAGCAAATCACATCATAAGTAAGATTTTTTTGAACAGGTCGGTCCCAGGCCAACTCTTCGCAAGAGAAAGTATCTTAAAATTTAACAAAACCAAAGCTCTGCCAACATCCCAAATATCAAGCAAATCACATCATAAATAAGATTTTTTTGAACAGGTCGGTCCCTGGTCAACTTTACCGAAAGAGAAAGTATCTTGAAATTTAACAAAACCAAAGCTCTACAAACGTGCCAAGTATCAAGCAAATCACATCATAAATAAGATTTTTTTGAACAGGTCGGTCCCAGGCCAACTCTTTCGGAAGAGAAAGCATCTTAAAATTTAACAAATCCAAAGTTCTACCAACATCCCAAATATCAAGCAAATCACATCATAAGTAAGATTTTTTTGAACAGGTCGGTCCCTGGCCAACTTTCCCGGAAGAGAAAGTGTCTTGAAATTTAACAAAACCAAAGCTCTACAAACGTGCCAAATATCAAGCAAATCACATCATAAATAAGATTTTGTTGAACAGGTCGGTCCCAGGCCAACTCTTTCGGAAGAGAAAGTATCTTGAAATTTAACAAAACCAAAGGTCTGCCAACGTGCCAAATATCAAGCAAATCACATCATAAATAAGATTTTTTTGAATAGGTCGGTCCCTGGCCAACTCTTTCGGAAGAGAAAGCATCTTAAAATTTAACAAATCCAAAGCTCTACCAACATCCCAAATATCAAGCAAATCACATCATAAGTAAGATTTTTTTGAACAGGTCGGTCCCTGGCCAACTTTCCCGGAAGAGAAAGTGTCTTGAAATTTAACAAAACCAAAGCTCTACAAACGTGCCAAATATCAAGTAAATCACATCATAAATAAGATTTTGTTGAACAGGTCGGTCCCAGGCCAACTCTTTCGGAAGAGAAAGTATCTTGAAATTTAACAAAACCAAAGGTCTGCCAACGTGCCAAATATCAAGCAAATCACATCATAAATAAGATTTTTTTGAATAGGTCGGTCCCTGGCCAACTTTCCCGGAAGAGAAAGTGTCTTGAAATTTAACAAAACCAAAGCTCTACAAACGTGCCAAGTATCAAGCAAATCACATCATAAATAAGATTTTTTTGAACAGGTCGGTCCCAGGCCAACTCTTTCGGAAGAGAAAGCATCTTAAAATTTAACAAATCCAAAGCTCTACCAACATCCCAAATATCAAGCAAATCACATCATAAGTAAGATTTTTTTGAATAGGTCGGTCCCTGGCCAACTTTCCCGCAAGAGAAAGTATCTTGAAATTTAACAAAACCAAAGCTCTACCAACATCCCAAATATCAAGTAAATCACATCACAAGTAAGATTTTTTTGAAGAGGTCGGTCCCGGGCCAACTCTTCCGGAAGAGAAAGTATCTTAAAATTTAACAAAACCAAAGATCTACCAAAGTGCCAAATATCAAGCAAATCACATTATAAATAAAATTTTTTTGAATAGGTCGGTGCCTGGTCAACTCTTCCGGAAGAGAAAGTATCTTGACATTTAACAAAACCAAAGCTCTACCAACATCCCAAATATCAAGCAAATCACATCATAAGTAAGATTTTTTTTAACAGGTCGGTCCCAGGCCAACTCTTCGCAAGAGAAAGTATCTTAAAATTTAACAAAACCAAAGCTCTACCAACATCCCAAATATCAAGTAAATCACATCACAAGTAAGATTTTTTTGAACAGGTCGGTCCCAGGCCAACTCTTCGCAAGAGAAAGTATCTTAAAATTTAACAAAACCAAAGCTCTACCAATATCCCAAATATCAAGCAAATCACATCATAAGTAAGATTTTTTTGAACAGGTCGGTCCCTGGTCAACTTTACCGAAAGAGAAAGTATCTTGAAATTTAACAAAACCAAAGCTCTACAAACGTGCCAAGTATCAAGCAAATCACATCATAAATAAGATTTTTTTGAACAGGTCGGTCCCAGGCCAACTCTTTCGGAAGAGAAAGCATCTTAAAATTTAACAAATCCAAAGCTCTACCAACATCCCAAATATCAAGCAAATCACATCATAAGTAAGATTTTTTTGAACAGGTCGGTCCCTGGCCAACTTTCCCGGAAGAGAAAGTGTCTTGAAATTTAACAAAACCAAAGCTCTACAAACGTGCCAAATATCAAGCAAATCACATCATAAATAAGATTTTGTTGAACAGGTCGGTCCCAGGCCAACTCTTTCGGAAGAGAAAGTATCTTGAAATTTAACAAAACCAAAGGTCTGCCAACGTGCCAAATATCAAGCAAATCACATCATAAATAAGATTTTTTTGAACAGGTCGGTCCCTGGCCAACTTTCCCGGAAGAGAAAGTGTCTTGAAATTTAACAAAACCAAAGCTCTACAAACGTGCCAAGTATCAAGCAAATCACATCATAAATAAGATTTTTTTGAACAGGTCGGTCCCAGGCCAACTCTTTCGGAAGAGAAAGCATCTTAAAATTTAACAAATCCAAAGCTCTACCAACATCCCAAATATCAAGCAAATCACATCATAAGTAAGATTTTTTTGAATAGGTCGGTCCCTGGCCAACTTTCCCGCAAGAGAAAGTATCTTGAAATTTAACAAAACCAAAGCTCTACCAACATCCCAAATATTAAGTAAATCACATCACAAGTAAGATTTTTTTGAAGAGGTCGGTCCCGGGCCAACTCTTCCGGAAGAGAAAGTATCTTAAAATTTAACAAAACCAAAGATCTACCAAAGTGCCAAATATCAAGCAAATCACATTATAAATAAGATTTTTTTGAATAGGTCGGTGCCTGGTCAACTCTTCCGGAAGAGAAAGTATCTTGACATTTAACAAAACCAAAGCTCTACCAACATCCCAAATATCAAGCAAATCACATCATAAGTAAGATTTTTTTGAACAGGTCGGTCCGAAGCCAACTCTTCGCAAGAGAAAGTATCTTAAAATTTAACAAAACCAAAGCTCTACCAACATCCCAAATATCAAGTAAATCACATCACAAGTAAGATTTTTTTGAACAGGTCGGTCCCAGGCCAACTCTTCGCAAGAGAAAGTATCTTAAAATTTAACAAAACCAAAGCTCTGCCAACATCCCAAATATCAAGTAAATCACATCATAAGTAAGATTTTTTTGAACAGGTCGGTCCCTGGTCAACTTTACCGAAAGAGAAAGTATCTTGAAATTTAACAAAACCAAAGCTCTACAAACGTGCCAAGTATCAAGCAAATCACATCATAAATAAGATTTTTTTGAACAGGTCGGTCCCAGGCCAACTCTTTCGGAAGAGAAAGCATCTTAAAATTTAACAAATCCAAAGCTCTACCAACATCCCAAATATCAAGCAAATCACATCATAAGTAAGATTTTTTTGAACAGGTCGGTCCCTGGCCAACTTTCCCGGAAGAGAAAGTGTCTTGAAATTTAACAAAACCAAAGCTCTACAAACGTGCCAAATATCAAGCAAATCACATCATAAATAAGATTTTGTTGAACAGGTCGGTCCCAGGCCAACTCTTTCGGAAGAGAAAGTATCTTGAAATTTAACAAAACCAAAGCTCTGCCAACGTGCCAAATATCAAGCAAATCACATCATAAATAAGATTTTTTTGAATAGGTCGGTCCCTGGCCAACTTTCCCGCAAGAGAAAGTATCTTGAAATTTAACAAAACCAAAGCTCTACCAACATCCCAAATATCAAGTAAATCACATCACAAGTAAGATTTTTTTGAAGAGGTCGGTCCCGGGCCAACTCTTCCGGAAGAGAAAGTATCTTAAAATTTAACAAAACCAAAGATCTACCAAAGTGCCAAATATCAAGCAAATCACATTATAAATAAGATTTTTTTGAATAGGTCGGTGCCTGGTCAACTCTTCCGGAAGAGAAAGTATCTTGAAATTTAACAAAACCAAAGCTCTACCAACATCCCAAATATCAAGCAAATCACATCATAAATAAGATTTTTTTGAACAGGTCGGTCCCAGGCCAACTCTTCGCAAGAGAAAGTATCTTAAAATTTAACAAAACCAAAGCTCTGCCAACATCCCAAATATCAAGCAAATCACATCATAAATAAGATTTTTTTGAACAGGTCGGTCCCTGGTCAACTTTACCGAAAGAGAAAGTATCTTGAAATTTAACAAAACCAAAGCTCTACAAACGTGCCAAGTATCAAGCAAATCACATCATAAATAAGATTTTTTTGAACAGGTCGGTCCCAGGCCAACTCTTTCGGAAGAGAAAGCATCTTAAAATTTAACAAATCCAAAGCTCTACCAACATCCCAAATATCAAGCAAATCACATCATAAGTAAGATTTTTTTGAACAGGTCGGTCCCTGGCCAACTTTCCCGGAAGAGAAAGTGTCTTGAAATTTAACAAAACCAAAGCTCTACAAACGTGCCAAATATCAAGCAAATCACATCATAAATAAGATTTTGTTGAACAGGTCGGTCCCAGGCCAACTCTTTCGGAAGAGAAAGCATCTTAAAATTTAACAAATCCAAAGCTCTACCAACATCCCAAATATCAAGCAAATTACATCATAAGTAAGATTTTTTTGAACAGGTCGGTCCCTGGCCAAATTTCCCGGAAGAGAAAGTGTCTTGAAATTTAACAAAACCAAAGCTCTACAAACGTGCCAAATATCAAGCAAATCACATCATAAATAAAATTTTGTTGAACAGGTCGGTCCCAGGCCAACTCTTTCGGAAGAGAAAGCATCTTAAAATTTAACAAATCCAAAGCTCTACCAACATCCCAAATATCAAGCAAATTACATCATAAGTAAGATTTTTTTGAACAGGTCGGTCCCTGGCCAAATTTCCCGGAAGAGAAAGTATCTTGAAATTTAACAAAACCAAAGGTCTGCCAACGTGCCAACTATCAAGCAAATCACATCATAAATAAGATTTTTTTGAATAGGTCGGTCCCTGGCCAACTTTCCCGCAAGAGAAAGTATTTTGAAATTTAACAAAACCAAAGCTCTACCAACATCCCAAATATCAAGTAAATCACATCACAAGTAAGATTTTTTTGAAGAGGTCGGTCCCGGGCCAACTCTTCCGGAAGAGAAAGTATCTTAAAATTTAACAAAACCAAAGATCTACCAAAGTGCCAAATATCAAGCAAATCACATTATAAATAAGATTTTTTTGAATAGGTCGGTGCCTGGTCAACTCTTTCGGAAGAGAAAGTATCTTGACATTTAACAAAACCAAAGCTCTACCCATCCCAAATATCAAGCAAATCACATCATAAGTAAGATTTTTTTGAACAGGTCGGTCCCAGGCCAACTCTTCGCAAGAGAAAGTATCTTAAAATTTAACAAAACCAAAGCTCTACCAACATCCCAAATATCAAGTAAATCACATCACAAGTAAGATTTTTTTGAACAGGTCGGTCCCAGGCCAACTCTTCGCAAGAGAAAGTATCTTAAAATTTAACAAAACCAAAGCTCTGCCAACATCCCAAATATCAAGTAAATCACATCATAAGTAAGATTTTTTTGAACAGGTCGGTCCCTGGTCAACTTTACCGAAAGAGAAAGTATCTTGAAATTTAACAAAACCAAAGCTCTACAAACGTGCCAAATATCAAGCAAATCACATCATAAGTAAGATTTTTTTGAACAGGTCGGTCCCTGGCCAACTTTCCCGGAAGAGAAAGTATCTTGAAATTTAACAAAACCAAAGCTCTACAAACGTGCCAAATATCAAGCAAATCACATCATATATAAGATTTTTTTGAATAGGTCGGTCACTGGTCAACTCTTTCGGAAGAGAAAGTATCTTAAAATTTAACAAAACCAAAGCTCTGCCAACATCCCAAATATCAAGTAAATCACATCATAAGTAAGATTTTTTTGAACAGGTCGGTTCCTGGTCAACTTTACCGAAAGAGAAAGTATCTTGAAATTTAACAAAACCAAAGCTCTACAAACGTGCCAAATATCAAGCAAATCACATCATAAATAAGATTTTGTTGAACAGGTCGGTCCCAGGCCAACTCTTTCGGAAGAGAAAGTATCTTGAAATTTAACAAAACCAAAGGTCTGCCAACGTGCCAAATATCAAGCAAATCACATCATAAATAAGATTTTTTTGAATAGGTCGGTCCCTGGCCAACTTTCCCGCAAGAGAAAGTATCTTGAAATTTAACAAAACCAAAGCTCTACAAACGTGCCAAATATCAAGCAAATCACATCATAAATAAGATTTTGTTGAACAGGTCGGTCCCAGGCCAACTCTTTCGGAAGAGAAAGTATCTTGAAATTTAACAAAACCAAAGGTCTGCCAACGTGCCAAATATCAAGCAAATCACATCATAAATAAGATTTTGTTGAACAGGTCGGTCCCAGGCCAACTCTTTCGGAAGAGAAAGTATCTTGAAATTTAACAAAACCAAAGCTCTACAAACGTGCCAAATATCAAGCAAATCACATCATAAATAAGATTTTGTTGAACAGGTCGGTCCCAGGCCAACTCTTTCGGAAGAGAAAGTATCTTGAAATTTAACAAAACCAAAGGTCTACCAACATCCCAAATATCAAGTAAATCACATCACAAGTAAGATTTTTTTGAAGAGGTCGGTCCCGGGCCAACTCTTCCGGAAGAGAAAGTATCTTAAAATTTAACAAAACCAAAGATCTACCAAAGTGCCAAATATCAAGCAAATCACATTATAAATAAGATTTTTTTGAATAGGTCGGTGCCTGGTCAACTCTTCCGGAAGAGAAAGTATCTTGAAATTTAACAAAACCAAAGCTCTACCAACATCCCAAATATCAAGCAAATCACATCATAAGTAAGATTTTTTTGAACAGGTCGGTCCCAGGCCAACTCTTCGCAAGAGAAAGTATCTTAAAATTTAACAAAACCAAAGCTCTGCCAACATCCCAAATATCAAGCAAATCACATCATAAATAAGATTTTTTTGAACAGGTCGGTCCCTGGTCAACTTTACCGAAAGAGAAAGTATCTTGAAATTTAACAAAACCAAAGCTCTACAAACGTGCCAAGTATCAAGCAAATCACATCATAAATAAGATTTTTTTGAACAGGTCGGTCCCAGGCCAACTCTTTCGGAAGAGAAAGCATCTTAAAATTTAACAAATCCAAAGCTCTACCAACATCCCAAATATCAAGCAAATCACATCATAAGTAAGATTTTTTTGAACAGGTCGGTCCCTGGCCAACTTTCCCGGAAGAGAAAGTGTCTTGAAATTTAACAAAACCAAAGCTCTACAAACGTGCCAAATATCAAGCAAATCACATCATAAATAAGATTTTGTTGAACAGGTCGGTCCCAGGCCAACTCTTTCGGAAGAGAAAGCATCTTAAAATTTAACAAATCCAAAGCTCTACCAACATCCCAAATATCAAGCAAATTACATCATAAGTAAGATTTTTTTGAACAGGTCGGTCCCTGGCCAAATTTCCCGGAAGAGAAAGTGTCTTGAAATTTAACAAAACCAAAGCTCTACAAACGTGCCAAATATCAAGCAAATCACATCATAAATAAAATTTTGTTGAACAGGTCGGTCCCAGGCCAACTCTTTCGGAAGAGAAAGCATCTTAAAATTTAACAAATCCAAAGCTCTACCAACATCCCAAATATCAAGCAAATTACATCATAAGTAAGATTTTTTTGAACAGGTCGGTCCCTGGCCAAATTTCCCGGAAGAGAAAGTATCTTGAAATTTAACAAAACCAAAGGTCTGCCAACGTGCCAAATATCAAGCAAATCACATCATAAATAAGATTTTTTTGAATAGGTCGGTCCCTGGCCAACTTTCCCGCAAGAGAAAGTATTTTGAAATTTAACAAAACCAAAGCTCTACCAACATCCCAAATATCAAGTAAATCACATCACAAGTAAGATTTTTTTGAAGAGGTCGGTCCCGGGCCAACTCTTCCGGAAGAGAAAGTATCTTAAAATTTAACAAAACCAAAGATCTACCAAAGTGCCAAATATCAAGCAAATCACATTATAAATAAGATTTTTTTGAATAGGTCGGTGCCTGGTCAACTCTTTCGGAAGAGAAAGTATCTTGACATTTAACAAAACCAAAGCTCTACCCATCCCAAATATCAAGCAAATCACATCATAAGTAAGATTTTTTTGAACAGGTCGGTCCCAGGCCAACTCTTCGCAAGAGAAAGTATCTTAAAATTTAACAAAACCAAAGCTCTACCAACATCCCAAATATCAAGTAAATCACATCACAAGTAAGATTTTTTTGAACAGGTCGGTCCCAGGCCAACTCTTCGCAAGAGAAAGTATCTTAAAATTTAACAAAACCAAAGCTCTGCCAACATCCCAAATATCAAGTAAATCACATCATAAGTAAGATTTTTTTGAACAGGTCGGTCCCTGGTCAACTTTACCGAAAGAGAAAGTATCTTGAAATTTAACAAAACCAAAGCTCTACAAACGTGCCAAATATCAAGCAAATCACATCATAAGTAAGATTTTTTTGAACAGGTCGGTCCCTGGCCAACTTTCCCGGAAGAGAAAGTATCTTGAAATTTAACAAAACCAAAGCTCTACAAACGTGCCAAATATCAAGCAAATCACATCATAAATAAGATTTTTTTGAATAGGTCGGTCACTGGTCAACTCTTTCGGAAGAGAAAGTATCTTAAAATTTAACAAAACCAAAGCTCTGCCAACATCCCAAATATCAAGTAAATCACATCATAAGTAAGATTTTTTTGAACAGGTCGGTTCCTGGTCAACTTTACCGAAAGAGAAAGTATCTTGAAATTTAACAAAACCAAAGCTCTACAAACGTGCCAAATATCAAGCAAATCACATCATAAATAAGATTTTGTTGAACAGGTCGGTCCCAGGCCAACTCTTTCGGAAGAGAAAGTATCTTGAAATTTAACAAAACCAAAGGTCTGCCAACGTGCCAAATATCAAGCAAATCACATCATAAATAAGATTTTATTGAATAGGTCGGTCCCTGGCCAACTTTCCCGCAAGAGAAAGTATCTTGAAATTTAACAAAACCAAAGCTCTACAAACGTGCCAAATATCAAGCAAATCACATCATAAATAAGATTTTGTTGAACAGGTCGGTCCCAGGCCAACTCTTTCGGAAGAGAAAGTATCTTGAAATTTAACAAAACCAAAGGTCTGCCAACGTGCCAAATATCAAGCAAATCACATCATAAATAAGATTTTGTTGAACAGGTCGGTCCCAGGCCAACTCTTTCGGAAGAGAAAGTATCTTGAAATTTAACAAAACCAAAGCTCTACAAACGTGCCAAATATCAAGCAAATCACATCATAAATAAGATTTTGTTGAACAGGTCGGTCCCAGGCCAACTCTTTCGGAAGAGAAAGTATCTTGAAATTTAACAAAACCAAAGGTCTACCAACATCCCAAATATCAAGTAAATCACATCACAAGTAAGATTTTTTTGAAGAGGTCGGTCCCGGGCCAACTCTTCCGGAAGAGAAAGTATCTTAAAATTTAACAAAACCAAAGATCTACCAAAGTGCCAAATATCAAGCAAATCACATTATAAATAAGATTTTTTTGAATAGGTCGGTGCCTGGTCAACTCTTCCGGAAGAGAAAGTATCTTGAAATTTAACAAAACCAAAGCTCTACCAACATCCCAAATATCAAGCAAATCACATCATAAGTAAGATTTTTTTGAACAGGTCGGTCCCAGGCCAACTCTTCGCAAGAGAAAGTATCTTAAAATTTAACAAAACCAAAGCTCTGCCAACATCCCAAATATCAAGCAAATCACATCATAAATAAGATTTTTTTGAACAGGTCGGTCCCTGGTCAACTTTACCGAAAGAGAAAGTATCTTGAAATTTAACAAAACCAAAGCTCTACAAACGTGCCAAGTATCAAGCAAATCACATCATAAATAAGATTTTTTTGAACAGGTCGGTCCCAGGCCAACTCTTTCGGAAGAGAAAGCATCTTAAAATTTAACAAATCCAAAGCTCTACCAACATCCCAAATATCAAGCAAATCACATCATAAGTAAGATTTTTTTGAACAGGTCGGTCCCTGGCCAACTTTCCCGGAAGAGAAAGTGTCTTGAAATTTAACAAAACCAAAGCTCTACAAACGTGCCAAATATCAAGCAAATCACATCATAAATAAGATTTTGTTGAACAGGTCGGTCCCAGGCCAACTCTTTCGGAAGAGAAAGTATCTTGAAATTTAACAAAACCAAAGGTCTGCCAACGTGCCAAATATCAAGCAAATCACATCATAAATAAGATTTTTTTGAATAGGTCGGTCCCTGGCCAACTCTTTCGGAAGAGAAAGCATCTTAAAATTTAACAAATCCAAAGCTCTACCAACATCCCAAATATCAAGCAAATCACATCATAAGTAAGATTTTTTTGAACAGGTCGGTCCCTGGCCAACTTTCCCGGAAGAGAAAGTGTCTTGAAATTTAACAAAACCAAAGCTCTACAAACGTGCCAAATATCAAGCAAATCACATCATAAATAAGATTTTGTTGAACAGGTCGGTCCCAGGCCAACTCTTTCGGAAGAGAAAGTATCTTGAAATTTAACAAAACCAAAGGTCTGCCAACGTGCCAAATATCAAGCAAATCACATCATAAATAAGATTTTTTTGAAGAGGTCGGTCCCTGGCCAACTTTCCCGGAAGAGAAAGTGTCTTGAAATTTAACAAAACCAAAGCTCTACAAACGTGCCAAGTATCAAGCAAATCACATCATAAATAAGATTTTTTTGAACAGGTCGGTCCCAGGCCAACTCTTTCGGAAGAGAAAGCATCTTAAAATTTAACAAATCCAAAGCTCTACCAACATCCCAAATATCAAGCAAATCACATCATAAGTAAGATTTTTTTGAATAGGTCGGTCCCTGGCCAACTTTCCCGCAAGAGAAAGTATCTTGAAATTTAACAAAACCAAAGCTCTACCAACATCCCAAATATCAAGTAAATCACATCACAAGTAAGATTTTTTTGAAGAGGTCGGTCCCGGGCCAACTCTTCCGGAAGAGAAAGTATCTTAAAATTTAACAAAACCAAAGATCTACCAAAGTGCCAAATATCAAGCAAATCACATTATAAATAAGATTTTTTTGAATAGGTCGGTGCCTGGTCAACTCTTCCGGAAGAGAAAGTATCTTGACATTTAACAAAACCAAAGCTCTACCAACATCCCAAATATCAAGCAAATCACATCATAAATAAGATTTTTTTGAAGAGGTCGGTCCCTGGCCAACTTTCCCGGAAGAGAAAGTGTCTTGAAATTTAACAAAACCAAAGCTCTACAAACGTGCCAAGTATCAAGCAAATCACATCATAAATAAGATTTTTTTGAACAGGTCGGTCCCAGGCCAACTCTTTCGGAAGAGAAAGCATCTTAAAATTTAACAAATCCAAAGCTCTACCAACATCCCAAATATCAAGCAAATCACATCATAAGTAAGATTTTTTTGAATAGGTCGGTCCCTGGCCAACTTTCCCGCAAGAGAAAGTATCTTAAAATTTAACAAAACCAAAGCTCTACCAACATCCCAAATATCAAGTAAATCACATCAAAAGTAAGATTTTTTTGAACAGGTCGGTCCCTGGTCAACTTTACCGAAAGAGAAAGTATCTTGAAATTTAACAAAACCAAAGCTCTACAAACGTGCCAAGTATCAAGCAAATCACATCATAAATAAGATTTTTTTGAACAGGTCGGTCCCAGGCCAACTCTTTCGGAAGAGAAAGCATCTTAAAATTTAACAAATCCAAAGCTCTACCAACATCCCAAATATCAAGCAAATCACATCATAAGTAAGATTTTTTTGAACAGGTCGGTCCCTGGCCAACTTTCCCGGAAGAGAAAGTGTCTTGAAATTTAACAAAACCAAAGCTCTACAAACGTGGCAAATATCAAGCAAATCACATCATAAATAAGATTTTGTTGAACAGGTCGGTCCCAGGCCAACTCTTTCGGAAGAGAAAGTATCTTGAAATTTAACAAAACCAAAGGTCTGCCAACTTGCCAAATATCAAGCAAATCACATCATAAATAAGATTTTTTTGAACAGGTCGGTCCCTGGCCAACTTTCCCGGAAGAGAAAGTGTCTTGAAATTTAACAAAACCAAAGCTCTACAAACGTGCCAAGTATCAAGCAAATCACATCATAAATAAGATTTTTTTGAACAGGTCGGTCCCAGGCCAACTCTTTCGGAAGAGAAAGCATCTTAAAATTTAACAAATCCAAAGCTCTACCAACATCCCAAATATCAAGCAAATCACATCATAAGTAAGATTTTTTTGAATAGGTCGGTCCCTGGCCAACTTTCCCGCAAGAGAAAGTATCTTGAAATTTAACAAAACCAAAGCTCTACCAACATCCCAAATATCAAGTAAATCACATCGCAAGTAAGATTTTTTTGAAGAGGTCGGTCCCGGGCCAACTCTTCCGGAAGAGAAAGTATCTTAAAATTTAACAAAACCAAAGATCTACCAAAGTGCCAAATATCAAGCAAATCACATTATAAATAAGATTTTTTTGAATAGGTCGGTGCCTGGTCAACTCTTCCGGAAGAGAAAGTATCTTGACATTTAACAAAACCAAAGCTCTACCAACATCCCAAATATCAAGCAAATCACATCATAAGTAAGATTTTTTTGAACAGGTCGGTCCCAGGCCAACTCTTCGCAAGAGAAAGTATCTTAAAATTTAACAAAACCAAAGCTCTACCAACATCCCAAATATCAAGTAAATCACATCACAAGTAAGATTTTTTTGAACAGGTCGGTCCCAGGCCAACTCTTTCGGAAGAGAAAGTATCTTGAAATTTAACAAAACCAAAGGTCTGCCAACGTGCCAAATATCAAGCAAATCACATCATAAATAAGATTTTTTTGAACAGGTCGGTCCCTGGCCAACTTTCCCGGAAGAGAAAGTGTCTTGAAATTTAACAAAACCAAAGCTCTACAAACGTGCCAAGTATCAAGCAAATCACATCATAAATAAGATTTTTTTGAACAGGTCGGTCCCAGGCCAACTCTTTCGGAAGAGAAAGCATCTTGAAATTTAACAAAACCAAAGGTCTGCCAACGTGCCAAATATCAAGCAAATCACATCATAAATAAGATTTTTTTGAACAGGTCGGTCCCAGGCCAACTCTTCGCAAGAGAAAGTATCTTAAAATTTAACAAAACCAAAGCTCTACCAACATCCCAAATATCAAGTAAATCACATCACAAGTAAGATTTTTTTGAACAGGTCGGTCCCAGGCCAACTCTTCGCAAGAAAAAGTATCTTAAAATTTAACAAAACCAAAGCTCTGCCAACATCCCAAATATCAAGTAAATCACATCATAAGTAAGATTTTTTTGAACAGGTCGGTCCCTGGTCAACTTTACCGAAAGAGAAAGTATCTTGAAATTTAACAAAACCAAAGCTCTACAAACGTGCCAAGTATCAAGCAAATCACATCATAAATAAGATTTTTTTGAACAGGTCGGTCCCAGGCCAACTCTTTCGGAAGAGAAAGCATCTTAAAATTTAACAAATCCAAAGCTCTACCAACATCCCAAATATCAAGCAAATCACATCATAAGTAAGATTTTTCTGAACAGGTCGGTCCCAGGCCAACTCTTCGCAAGAGAAAGTATCTTAAAATTTAACAAAACCAAAGCTCTGCCAACATCCCAAATATCAAGTAAATCACATCACAAGTAAGATTTTTTTGAACAGGTCGGTCCCAGGCCAACTCTTTCGGAAGAGAAAGCATCTTGAAATTTAACAAAACCAAAGCTCTACCAACATCCCAAATATCAAGCAAATCACATCATAAGTAAGATTTTTTTGAACAGGTCGGTCCCAGGCCAACTCTTCGCAAGAGAAAGTATCTTAAAATTTAACAAAACCAAAGCTCTACCAACATCCCAAATATCAAGTAAATCACATCACAAGTAAGATTTTTTTGAACAGGTCGGTCCCAGGCCAACTCTTCGCAAGAGAAAGTATCTTAAAATTTAACAAAACCAAAGCTCTGCCAACATCCCAAATATCAAGTAAATCACATCATAAGTAAGATTTTTTTGAACAGGTCGGTCCCTGGTCAACTTTACCGAAAGAGAAAGTATCTTGAAATTTAACAAAACCAAAGCTCTACAAACGTGCCAAGTATCAAGCAAATCACATCATAAATAAGATTTTTTTGAACAGGTCGGTCCCAGGCCAACTCTTTCGGAAGAGAAAGCATCTTAAAATTTAACAAATCCAAAGCTCTACCAACATCCCAAATATCAAGCAAATCACATCATAAGTAAGATTTTTTTGAACAGGTCGGTCCCTGGCCAACTTTCCCGGAAGAGAAAGTGTCTTGAAATTTAACAAAACCAAAGCTCTACAAACGTGCCAAATATCAAGCAAATCACATCATAAATAAGATTTTGTTGAACAGGTCGGTCCCAGGCCAACTCTTTCGGAAGAGAAAGTATCTTGAAATTTAACAAAACCAAAGGTCTGCCAACGTGCCAAATATCAAGCAAATCACATCATAAATAAGATTTTTTTGAATAGGTCGGTCCCTGGCCAACTTTCCCGCAAGAGAAAGTATCTTGAAATTTAACAAAACCAAAGCTCTACCAACATCCCAAATATCAAGTAAATCACATCACAAGTAAGATTTTTTTGAAGAGGTCGGTCCCGGGCCAACTCTTCCGGAAGAGAAAGTATCTTAAAATTTAACAAAACCAAAGATCTACCAAAGTGCCAAATATCAAGCAAATCACATTATAAATAAGATTTTTTTGAATAGGTCGGTGCCTGGTCAACTCTTCCGGAAGAGAAAGTATCTTGAAATTTAACAAAACCAAAGCTCTACCAACATCCCAAATATCAAGCAAATCACATCATAAGTAAGATTTTTTTGAACAGGTCGGTCCCAGGCCAACTCTTCGCAAGAGAAAGTATCTTAAAATTTAACAAAACCAAAGCTCTGCCAACATCCCAAATATCAAGCAAATCACATCATAAATAAGATTTTTTTGAACAGGTCGGTCCCTGGTCAACTTTACCGAAAGAGAAAGTATCTTGAAATTTAACAAAACCAAAGCTCTACAAACGTGCCAAGTATCAAGCAAATCACATCATAAATAAGATTTTTTTGAACAGTTCGGTCCCAGGCCAACTCTTTCGGAAGAGAAAGCATCTTAAAATTTATTAAATCCAAAGCTCTACCAACATCCCAAATATCAAGCAAATCACATCATAAGTAAGATTTTTTTGAACAGGTCGGTCCCTGGCCAACTTTCCCGGAAGAGAAAGTGTCTTGAAATTTAACAAAACCAAAGCTCTACAAACGTGCCAAATATCAAGCAAATCACATCATAAATAAGATTTTGTTGAACAGGTCGGTCCCAGGCCAACTCTTTCGGAAGAGAAAGCATCTTAAAATTTAACAAATCCAAAGCTCTACCAACATCCCAAATATCAAGCAAATCACATCATAAGTAAGATTTTTTTGAACAGGTCGGTCCCTGGCCAACTTTCCCGGAAGAGAAAGTGTCTTGAAATTTAACAAAACCAAAGCTCTACAAACGTGCCAAATATCAAGCAAATCACATCATAAATAAGATTTTTTTGAATATTTCGGTCCCTGGCCAACTTTTCCGGAAGGGAAAGTATCTTGAAATTTACCAAAACCATAGGTCTACCAACGTGCCAAATATCAAGCAAATCACATTATAAATACGATTTTTTTGAACAGGTCGGTCCCTGGCCAACTTTCGCAGAAGAGAAAGTATCTTGAAATTTAACAAAACCAAAGCTCTACCAACATCCCAAATATCAAGTAAATCACATCATAAGTAAGATTTTTTTGAACAGGTCGGTCCTTGGTCAACTTTACCGTAAGAGAAAGTATTTTGAAATTTAACAAAACCAAAGCTCTACCAACATCCCAAATATCAAGCAAATCACATCATAAATAAGATTTTTTTGAACAGGTCGGTCCCTGGTCAACTTTACCGAAAGAGAAAGTATCTTGAAATTTAACAAAACCAAAGCTCTACAAACGTGCCAAGTATCAAGCAAATCACATCATAAATAAGATTTTTTTGAACAGGTCGGTCCCAGGCCAACTCTTTCGGAAGAGAAAGCATCTTAAAATTTAACAAATACAAAGCTCTACCAACATCCCAAATATCAAGCAAATCACATCATAAGTAAGATTTTTTTGAACAGGTCGGTCCCTGGCCAACTTTCCCGGAAGAGAAAGTGTCTTGAAATTTAACAAAACCAAAGCTCTACAAACGTGCCAAATATCAAGTAAATCACATCATAAATAAGATTTTGTTGAACAGGTCGGTCCCTGGTCAACTTTACCGAAAGAGAAAGTATCTTGAAATTTAACAAAACCAAAGCTCTACAAACGTGCCAAGTATCAAGCAAATCACATCATAAATAAGATTTTTTTGAACAGGTCGGTCCCAGGCCAACTCTTTCGGAAGAGAAAGCATCTTAAAATTTAACAAATCCAAAGCTCTACCAACATCCCAAATATCAAGCAAATCACATCATAAGTAAGATTTTTTTGAACAGGTCGGTCCCTGGCCAACTTTCCCGGAAGAGAAAGTGTCTTGAAATTTAACAAAACCAAAGCTCTACAAACGTGCCAAATATCAAGTAAATCACATCATAAATAAGATTTTGTTGAACAGGTCGGTCCCAGGCCAACTCTTTCGGAAGAGAAAGTATCTTGAAATTTACCAAAACCAAAGGTCTGCCAACGTGCCAAATATCAAGCAAATCACATCATAAATAAGATTTTTTTGAACAGGTCGGTCCCTGGTCAACTTTACCGAAAGAGAAAGTATCTTGAAATTTAACAAAACCAAAGCTCTACCAACATCCCAAATATCAAGCAAATCACATCATAAATAAGATTTTTTTGAACAGGTCGGTCCTTGGTCAACTTTACCGTAAGAGAAAGTATTTTGAAATTTAACAAAACCAAAGCTCTACCAACATCCCAAATATCAAGCAAATCACATCATAAATAAGATTTTTTTAAATAGGTCGGTTCCTGACCAACTTTACCGAAAGAGAAAGTATCTTGAAATTTAACAAAACCAAAGCTCTACCAACATCCCAAATATCAAGCAAATCACATCATAAATAAGATTTTTTTGAACAGGTCGGTCCCTGGTCAACTTTACCGAAAGAGAAAGTATCTTGAAATTTAACAAAACCAAAGCTCTACAAACGTGCCAAGTATCAAGCAAATCACATCATAAATAAGATTTTTTTGAACAGGTCGGTCCCAGGCCAACTCTTTCGGAAGAGAAAGCATCTTAAAATTTAACAAATCCAAAGCTCTACCAACATCCCAAATATCAAGCAAATCACATCATAAGTAAGATTTTTTTGAACAGGTCGGTCCCTGGCCAACTTTCCCGGAAGAGAAAGTGTCTTGAAATTTAACAAAACCAAAGCTCTACAAACGTGCCAAATATCAAGTAAATCACATCATAAATAAGATTTTGTTGAACAGGTCGGTCCCTGGTCAACTTTACCGAAAGAGAAAGTATCTTGAAATTTAACAAAACCAAAGCTCTACAAACGTGCCAAATATCAAGTAAATCACATCATAAATAAGATTTTGTTGAACAGGTCGGTCCCAGGCCAACTCTTTCGGAAGAGAAAGTATCTTGAAATTTACCAAAACCAAAGGTCTGCCAACGTGCCAAATATCAAGCAAATCACATCATAAATAAGATTTTTTTGAACAGGTCGGTCCCTGGTCAACTTTACCGAAAGAGAAAGTATCTTGAAATTTAACAAAACCAAAGCTCTACCAACATCCCAAATATCAAGCAAATCACATCATAAATAAGATTTTTTTGAACAGGTCGGTCCTTGGTCAACTTTACCGTAAGAGAAAGTATTTTGAAATTTAACAAAACCAAAGCTCTACCAACATCCCAAATATCAAGCAAATCACATCATAAATAAGATTTTTTTAAATAGGTCGGTTCCTGACCAACTTTACCGAAAGAGAAAGTATCTTGAAATTTAACAAAACCAAAGCTCTACCAACATCCCAAATATCAAGCAAATCACATCATAAATAAGATTTTTTTGAACAGGTCGGTCCTTGGTCAACTTTACCGTAAGAGAAAGTATTTTGAAATTTAACAAAACCAAAGCTCTACCAACATCCCAAATATCAAGCAAATCACATCATAAATAAGATTTTTTTGAACAGGTCGGTCCCTGGTCAACTTTACCGAAAGAGAAAGTATCTTGAAATTTAACAAAACCAAAGCTCTACAAACGTGCCAAGTATCAAGCAAATCACATCATAAATAAGATTTTTTTGAACAGGTCGGTCCCAGGCCAACTCTTTCGGAAGAGAAAGCATCTTAAAATTTAACAAATCCAAAGCTCTACCAACATCCCAAATATCAAGCAAATCACATCATAAGTAAGATTTTTTTGAACAGGTCGGTCCCTGGCCAACTTTCCCGGAAGAGAAAGTGTCTTGAAATTTAACAAAACCAAAGCTCTACAAACGTGCTTAATATCAAGTAAATCACATCATAAATAAGATTTTGTTGAACAGGTCGGTCCCTGGTCAACTTTACCGAAAGAGAAAGTATCTTGAAATTTAACAAAACCAAAGCTCTACAAACGTGCCAAGTATCAAGCAAATCACATCATAAATAAGATTTTTTTGAACAGGTCGGTCCCAGGCCAACTCTTTCGGAAGAGAAAGCATCTTAAAATTTAACAAATCCAAAGCTCTACCAACATCCCAAATATCAAGCAAATCACATCATAAGTAAGATTTTTTTGAACAGGTCGGTCCCTGGCCAACTTTCCCGGAAGAGAAAGTGTCTTGAAATTTAACAAAACCAAAGCTCTACAAACGTGCCAAATATCAAGTAAATCACATCATAAGTAAGATTTTTTTGAACAGGTCGGTCCTTGGTCAACTTTACCGTAAGAGAAAGTATTTTGAAATTTAACAAAACCAAAGCTCTACCAACATCCCAAATATCAAGCAAATCACATCATAAATAAGATTTTTTTAAATAGGTCGGTTCCTGACCAACTTTACCGAAAGAGAAAGTATCTTGAAATTTAACAAAACCAAAGCTCTACCAACATCCCAAATATCAAGCAAATCACATCATAAGTAAGATTTTTTTGAACAGGTCGGTCCCAGGCCAACTCTTCGCAAGAGAAAGTATCTTGAAATTTAACAAAACCAAAGCTCTACCAACATCCCAAATATCAAGCAAATCACATCATAAATAAGATTTTTTTGAACAGGTCGGTCCCTGGTCAACTTTACCGAAAGAGAAAGTATCTTGAAATTTAACAAAACCAAAGCTCTACAAACGTGCCAAGTATCAAGCAAATCACATCATAAATAAGATTTTTTTGAACAGGTCGGTCCCAGGCCAACTCTTTCGGAAGAGAAAGCATCTTAAAATTTAACAAATCCAAAGCTCTACCAACATCCCAAATATCAAGCAAATCACATCATAAGTAAGATTTTTTTGAACAGGTCGGTCCCTGGCCAACTTTCCCGGAAGAGAAAGTGTCTTGAAATTTAACAAAACCAAAGCTCTACAAACGTGCCAAATATCAAGTAAATCACATCATAAATAAGATTTTGTTGAACAGGTCGGTCCCAGGCCAACTCTTTCGGAAGAGAAAGTATCTTGAAATTTACCAAAACCAAAGGTCTGCCAACGTGCCAAATATCAAGCAAATCACATCATAAATAAGATTTTTTTGAATACTTCGGTCCCTGGCCAACTTTTCCGGAACAGAAAGCATCTTAAAATTTAACAATTCCAAAGCTCTACCAACATCCCAAATATCAAGCAAATTACATCATAAGTAAGATTTTTTTGAACAGGTCGGTCCCTGGCCAACTTTCCCGGAAGAGAAAGTGTCTTGAAATTTAACAAAACCAAAGCTCTACAAACGTGCCAAATATCAAGCAAATCACATCATAAATAAGATTTTTTTGAATATTTCGGTCCCTGGCCAACTTTTCCGGAAGGGAAAGTATCTTGAAATTTACCAAAACCATAGGTCTACCAACGTGCCAAATATCAAGCAAATTACATTATAAATAAGATTTTTTTGAACAGGTCGGCCCCAGGCCAACTCTTCCGGAAGAGAAAGTATCTTGAAATTTAACAAAACCAAAGGTCTACAAACGTGCCAAATATCAAGCAAATCACATCATAAATAAGATTTTTTTGAACAGGTCGGTCCCAGGCCAACTCTTTCGGAAGAGAAAGTGTCTTGAAATTTAACAAAACCAAAGCTCTACAAACGTGCCAAGTATCAAGCAAATCACATCATAAATAAGATTTTTTTGAACAGGTCGGTCCCAGGCCAACTCTTTCGGAACAGAAAGCATCTTAAAATTTAACAATTCCAAAGCTCTACCAACATCCCAAATATCAAGCAAATCACATCATAAGTAAGATTTTTTTGAACAGGTCGGTCCTTGGTCAACTTTACCGTAAGAGAAAGTATTTTGAAATTTATCAAAACCAAAGCTCTACCAACATCCCAAATATCAAGCAAATCACATCATAAGTAAGATTTTTTTGAACAGGTCGGTCCCAGGCCAACTCTTCGCAAGAGAAAGTATCTTGAAATTTAACAAAACCAAAGCTCTACCAACATCCCAAATATCAAGCAAATCACATCATAAATAAGATTTTTTTGAACAGGTCGGTCCCTGGTCAACTTTACCGAAAGAGAAAGTATCTTGAAATTTAACAAAACCAAAGCTCTACAAACGTGCCAAGTATCAAGCAAATCACATCATAAATAAGATTTTTTTGAACAGGTCGGTCCCAGGCCAACTCTTTCGGAGGAGAAAGCATCTTGAAATTTACCAAAACCATAGGTCTACCAACGTGCCAAATATCAAGCAAATCACATTATAAATAAGATTTTTTTGAACAGGTCGGTCCCTGGCCAACTTTCGCAGAAGAGAAAGTGTCTTGAAATTTAACAACACCAAAGCTCTACAAACGTGCCAAATATCAAGCAAATCACATCATAAATAAGATTTTTTTGAACAGGTCGGTCCCAGGCCAACTCTTTCGGAAGAGAAAGTGTCTTGAAATTTAACAAAACCAAAGCTCTACAAACGTGCCAAGTATCAAGCAAATCACATCATAAATAAGATTTTTTTGAACAGGTCGGTCCCAGGCCAACTCTTTCGGAACAGAAAGCATCTTAAAATTTAACAATTCCAAAGCTCTACCAACATCCCAAATATCAAGCAAATTACATCATAAGTAAGATTTTTTTGAACAGGTCGGTCCCTGGCCAACTTTCCCGGAAGAGAAAGTGTCTTGAAATTTAACAAAACCAAAGCTCTACAAACGTGCCAAATATCAAGCAAATCACATCATAAATAAGATTTTTTTGAATATTTCGGTCCCTGGCCAACTTTTCCGGAAGGGAAAGTATCTTGAAATTTACCAAAACCATAGGTCTACCAACGTGCCAAATATCAAGCAAATTACATTATAAATAAGATTTTTTTGAACAGGTCGGCCCCAGGCCAACTCTTCCGGAAGAGAAAGTATCTTGAAATTTAACAAAACCAAACGTCTGCCAACGTGCCAAATATCAAGCAAATCACATCATAAATAAGATTTTTTTAAATAGGTCGGTTCCTGACCAACTTTTCCGGAAAGGAAAGTATCTTGAAATTTACCAGAACCATAGGTCTAGCAACGTGCCAAATATCAAGCAAATCACATTATAAATAAGATTTTTTTGAATAGGTCGGTCCCTGGCCAACTTTCGCAGAAGAGAAAGTATCTTGAAATTTAACAAAGTCAAAGCTCTACCAACGTGCCGAACATCAAGCAAGTCACATTATAAATAAGATTTTTTTTAATAGGTCGGTCCCTGGCCAACTCTTACGGAAGAGAAAGTATTTTGAAATTTAACAAAGTCAAAGCTCTACCAACGTGCCGAATATCAAGCAAATCACATTATAAATAAGATTTTTTTTAATAGGTCGGTCCCTGGCCAATTCTTACGGAAGAGAAAGTATCTTGAATTTTAACAAAGTCAAAGCTCTACCAACGTGCCAAATATCAAGCAAATCACATCATAAATAAGATTTTTTTGAATAGGTCGGTCCCTGGTCAACTTTCCCGGAAGAGAAAGTATCTTGAAATTTAACAAAGTCAAAGCTCTACCAACGTGCCGAATATTAAGCAAATCACATCATAAATAAGATTTTTTTTAATAGGTCGGTCACTGGCCAACTTTTCCGGAAGAGAAAGTATCTTGAAATTTAACAAAGTCAAAGTTCTACCAACGTGCCGAATATCAAGCAGATCACATTATAAATAAGATTTTTTTGAATAGGTCGGTCCCTGGCCAACTTTCTCGGAAGAGAAAGTATCTTGAAATTTACCAGAACCATAGGTCTAGCAACGTGCCAAATATCAAGTAAATCACATCACAAGTAAGATTTTTTTGAAGAGGTCGGTCCCTGGCCAACTTTCGCAGAAGAGAAAGTATCTTGAAATTTAACAAAGTCAAAGCTCTACCAACGTGCCGAACATCAAGCAAATCACATTATAAATAAGATTTTTTTTAATAGGTCGGCCCCTGGCCAACTCTTACGGAAGAGAAAGTATCTTGAAATTTAACAAAACCAAAGGTCTGCCAACGTGCCAAATATCAAGTAAATCACATCACAAGTAAGATTTTTTTGAAGAGGTCGGTCCCGGGCCAACTCTTCCGGAAGAGAAAGTATCTTGAAATTTAACAAAACCAAATCTCTACCAACATCCCAAATATCAAGCAAATCACATCATAAGTAAGATTTTTTGAACAGGTCGGCCCCAGGCCAACTCTTCCGGAAGAGAAAGTATCTTGAAATTTAACAAAGTCAAAGCTCTACCAACGTGCCGAACATCAAGCAAATCACATTATAAATAAGATTTTTTTTAATAGGTCGGTCCCTGGCCAACTCTTACGGAAGAGAAAGTATCTTGAAATTTAACAAAACCAAAGGTCTGCCAACGTGCCAAATATCAAGTAAATCACATCACAAGTAAGATTTTTTTGAAGAGGTCGGTCCCGGGCCAACTCTTCCGGAAGAGAAAGTATCTTAAAATTTAACAAAACCAAAGATCTACCAAAGTGCCAAATATCAAGCAAATCACATTATAAATAAGATTTTTTTGAATAGGTCGGTGCCTGGTCAACTTTCCCGCAAGAGAAAGTATCTTGAAATTTAACAAAACCAAAGCTCTACCAACATCCCAAATATCAAGTAAATCACATCACAAGTAAGATTTTTTTGAAGAGGTCGGTCCCGGGCCAACTCTTCCGGAAGAGAAAGTATCTTAAAATTTAACAAAACCAAAGATCTACCAAAGTGCCAAATATCAAGCAAATCACATTATAAATAAGATTTTTTTGAATAGGTCGGTGCCTGGTCAACTCTTCCGGAAGAGAAAGTATCTTGAAATTTAACAAAACCAAAGCTCTACCAACATCCCAAATATCAAGCAAATCACATCATAAGTAAGATTTTTTTGAACAGGTCGGTCCCAGGCCAACTCTTCGCAAGAGAAAGTATCTTAAAATTTAACAAAACCAAAGCTCTACCAACATCCCAAATATCAAGTAAATCACATCACAAGTAAGATTTTTTTGAACAGGTCGGTCCCAGGCCAACTCTTCGCAAGAGAAAGTATCTTAAAATTTAACAAAACCAAAGCTCTACCAACATCCCAAATATCAAGTAAATCACATCATAAGTAAAATTTTTTTGAACAGGTCGGTCCCTGGTCAACTTTACCGAAAGAGAAACTATCTTGAAATTTAACAAAACCAAAGCTCTACAAACGTGCCAAGTATCAAGCAAATCACATCATAAATAAGATTTTTTTGAACAGGTCGGTCCCAGGCCAACTCTTTCGGAAGAGAAAGCATCTTAAAATTTAACAAATCCAAAGCTCTACCAACATCCCAAATATCAAGCAAATCACATCATAAGTAAGATTTTTTTGAACAGGTCGGTCCCAGGCCAACTCTTCGCAAGAGAAAGTATCTTAAAATTTAACAAAACCAAAGCTCTGCCAACATCCCAAATATCAAGCAAGATTTTTTTGAACAGGTCGGTCCCTGGCCAACTTTCCCGGAAGAGAAAGTGTCTTGAAATTTAACAAAACCAAAGCTCTACAAACGTGCCAAATATCAAGCAAATCACATCATAAATAAGATTTTGTTGAACAGGTCGGTCCCAGGCCAACTCTTTCGGAAGAGAAAGTATCTTGAAATTTAACAAAACCAAAGGTCTGCCAACGTGCCAAATATCAAGCAAATCACATCATAAATAAGATTTTTTTGAATAGGTCGGTCCCTGGCCAACTTTCCCGCAAGAGAAAGTATCTTGAAATTTAACAAAACCAAAGCTCTACCAACATCCCAAATATCAAGTAAATCACATCACAAGTATGATTTTTTTGAAGAGGTCGGTCCCGAGCCAACTCTTCCGGAAGAGAAAGTATCTTAAAATTTAACAAAACCAAAGATCTACCAAAGTGCCAAATATCAAGCAAATCACATTATAAATAAGATTTTTTTGAATAGGTCGGTGCCTGGTCCCCTTCTCCGGAAGAGAAAGTATCTTGAAATTTAACAAAACCAAAGCTCTACAAACGTGCCAAATATCAAGTAAATCACATCATAAGTAAGATTTTTTTGAACAGGTCGGTCCCTGGCCAACTTTCCCGGAAGAGAAAGTGTCTTGAAATTTAACAAAACCAAAGCTCTACAAACGTGCCAAATATCAAGCAAATCACATCATAAATAAGATTTTGTTGAACAGGTCGGTCCCAGGCCAACTCTTTCGGAAGAGAAAGTATCTTGAAATTTAACAAAACCAAAGGTCTGCCAACGTGCCAAATATCAAGCAAATCACATCATAAATAAGATTTTTTTGAATAGGTCGGTCCCTGGCCAACTTTCCCGCAAGAGAAAGTATCTTGAAATTTAACAAAACCAAAGCTCTACCAACATCCCAAATATCAAGTAAATCACATCACAAGTATGATTTTTTTGAAGAGGTCGGTCCCGAGCCAACTCTTCCGGAAGAGAAAGTATCTTAAAATTTAACAAAACCAAAGATCTACCAAAGTGCCAAATATCAAGCAAATCACATTATAAATAAGATTTTTTTGAATAGGTCGGTGCCTGGTCCCCTTCTCCGGAAGAGAAAGTATCTTGAAATTTAACAAAACCAAAGCTCTACCAACATCCCAAATATCAAGCAAATCACATCATAAGTAAGATTTTTTTGAACAGGTCGGTCCCAGGCCAACTCTTCGCAAGAGAAAGTATCTTAAAATTTAACAAAACCAAAGCTCTGCCAACATCCCAAATATCAAGCAAATCACATCATAAATAAGATTTTTTTGAACAGGTCGGTCCCTGGCCAACTTTCCCGGAAGAGAAAGTGTCTTGAAATTTAACAAAACCAAAGCTCTACAAACGTGCCAAATATCAAGCAAATCACGTCATAAATAAGATTTTGTTGAACAGGTCGGTCCCAGGCCAACTCTTTCGGAAGAGAAAGTATCTTGAAATTTAACAAAACCAAAGGTCTGCCAACGTGCCAAATATCAAGCAAATCACATCATAAATAAGATTTTTTTGAATATTTCGGTCCCTGGCCAACTTTTCCGGAAGGGAAAGTATCTTGAAATTTACCAAAACCATAGGTCTACCAACGTGCCAAATATCAAGCAAATCACATTATAAATAAGATTTTTTTGAACAGGTCGGTCCCAGGCCAACTCTTTCGGAAGAGAAAGCATCTTAAAATTTAACAAATCCAAAGCTCTACCAACATCCCAAATATCAAGCAAATCACATCATAAGTAAGATTTTTTTGAACAGGTCGGTCCCTGGCCAACTTTCCCGGAAGAGAAAGTGTCTTGAAATTTAACAAAACCAAAGCTCTACAAACGTGCCAAATATCAAGCAAATCACATCATAAATAAGATTTTGTTGAACAGGTCGGTCCCAGGCCAACTCTTTCGGAAGAGAAAGTATCTTGAAATTTACCAAAACCATAGGTCTACCAACGTGCCAAATATCAAGCAAATCACATTATAAATAAGATTTTTTTGAACAGGTCGGTCCCTGGCCAACTTTCGCAGAAGACAAAGTATCTTGAAATTTACTTTAACACTTTAACAAAACCAAAGGTCTGCCAGCGTGCCAAATATCAAGCAAATCACATCATAAATAAGATTTTTTTGAATATTTCGGACCCTGGCCAACTTTTCCGGAAGGGAAAGTATCTTGAAATTTACCAAAACCATAGGTCTACCAACGTGCCAAATATCAAGCAAATCACATTATAAATAAGATTTTTTTGAACAGGTCGGTCCCTGGCCAACTTTCGCAGAAGAGAAAGTATCTTGAAATTTAACAAAACCAAAGCTCTACCAACATCCCAAATATCAAGTAAATCACATCATAAGTAAGATTTTTTTGAACAGGTCGGTCCTTGGTCAACTTTACCGTAAGAGAAAGTATTTTGAAATTTAACAAAACCAAAGCTCTACCAACATCCCAAATATCAAGCAAATCACATCATAAATAAGATTTTTTTAAATAGGTCGGTTCCTGACCAACTTTACCGAAAGAGAAAGTATCTTGAAATTTAACAAAACCAAAGCTCTACCAACATCCCAAATATCAAGCAAATCACATCATAAGTAAGATTTTTTTGAACAGGTCGGTCCCAGGCCAACTCTTCGCAAGAGAAAGTATCTTGAAATTTAACAAAACCAAAGCTCTACCAACATCCCAAATATCAAGCAAACCACATCATAAATAAGATTTTTTTGAATAGGTCGGTCCCTGGTCAACTTTCCCGGAAGAGAAAGTATCTTGAAATTTAACAAAGTCAAAGCTCTACCAACGTGCCGAATATTAAGCAAATCACATCATAAATAAGATTTTTTTAATAGGTCGGTCACTGGCCAACTTTTCCGGAAGAGAAAGTATCTTGAAATTTAACAAAGTCAAAGTTCTACCAACGTGCCGAATATCAAGCAGATCACATTATAAATAAGATTTTTTTGAATAGGTCGGTCCCTGGCCAACTTTCTCGGAAGAGAAAGTATCTTGAAATTTACCAGAACCATAGGTCTAGCAACGTGCCAAATATCAAGTAAATCACATCACAAGTAAGATTTTTTTGAAGAGGTCGGCCCCTGGCCAACTTTCTCGGAAGAGAAAGTATCTTGAAATTTACCAGAACCATAGGTCTAGCAACGTGCCAAATATCAAGTAAATCACATCACAAGTAAGATTTTTTTGAAGAGGTCGGTCCCTGGCCAACTTTCCCGGAAGAGAAAGTATCTTGAAATTTAACAAAGTCAAAGCTCTACCAACGTGCCGAATATCAAGCAAATCACATTATAAATAAGATTTTTTTTAATAGGTCGGTCGCTGGTCAACTCTTCCGGAAGAGAAAGTATCTTGAAATTTACCAAAACCAAATGTCTACCAACATCCCAAATATCAAGCAAATCACATCAAAAATAAGATTTTTTTGAACAGGTCGGTCCCAGGCCAACTCTTCCGGAAGAGAAAGTATCTTGAAATTTAACAAAGTCAAAGCTCTACCAACGTGCCGAACATCAAGCAAATCACATTATAAATAAGATTTTTTTTAATAGGTCGGTCCCTGGCCAACTCTTACGGAAGAGAAAGTATCTTGAAATTTAACAAAACCAAAGGTCTGCCAACGTGCCAAATATCAAGTAAATCACATCACAAGTAAGATTTTTTTGAAGAGGTCGGTCCCGGGCCAACTCTTCCGGAAGAGAAAGTATCTTTAAATTTAACAAAACCAAAGATCTACCAAAGTGCCAAATATCAAGCAAATCACATTATAAATAAGATTTTTTTGAATAGGTCGGTGCCTGGTCAACTTTCCCGCAAGAGAAAGTATCTTGAAATTTAACAAAACCAAAGCTCTACCAACATCCCAAATATCAAGTAAATCACATCACAAGTAAGATTTTTTTGAAGAGGTCGGTCCCGGGCCAACTGTTCCGGAAGAGAAAGTATCTTAAAATTTAACAAAACCAAAGATCTACCAAAGTGCCAAATATCAAGCAAATCACATCATAAGTAAGATTTTTTTGAACAGGTCGGTCCCTGGTCAACTTTACCGAAAGAGAAAGTATCTTGAAATTTAACAAAACCAAAGCTCTACAAACGTGCCAAGTATCAAGCAAATCACATCATAAATAAGATTTTTTTGAACAGGTCGGTCCCAGGCCAACTCTTTCGGAAGAGAAAGCATCTTAAAATTTAACAAATCCAAAGCTCTACCAACATCCCAAATTTCAAGCAAATCACATCATAAGTAAGATTTTTTTGAACAGGTCGGTCCCTGGCCAACTTTCCCGCAAGAGAAAGTGTCTTGAAATTTAACAAAACCAAAGCTCTACAAACGTGCCAAATATCAAGCAAATCACATCATAAATAAGATTTTGTTGAACAGGTCGGTCCCTGGTCAACTTTACCGAAAGAGAAAGTATCTTGAAATTTAACAAAACCAAAGCTCTACAAACGTGCCAAGTATCAAGCAAATCACATCACAAATAAGATTTTTTTGAACAGGTCGGTCCCAGGCCAACTCTTTCGGAAGAGAAAGCAACTTAAAATTTAACAAATCCAAAGCTCTACCAACATCCCAAATTTCAAGCAAATCACATCATAAGTAAGATTTTTTTGAACAGGTCGGTCCCTGGCCAACTTTCCCGCAAGAGAAAGTGTCTTGAAATTTAACAAAACCAAAGCTCTACAAACGTGCCAAATATCAAGCAAATCACATCATAAATAAGATTTTGTTGAACAGGTCGGTCCCAGGCCAACTCTTTCGGAAGAGAAAGTATCTTGAAATTTAACAAAACCAAAGCTCTACCAACATCCCAAATATCAAGCAAATCACATCATAAGTAAGATTTTTTTGAACAGGTCGGTCCCAGGCCAACTCTTCGCAAGAGAAAGTATCTTAAAATTTAACAAAACCAAAGCTCTGCCAACATCCCAAATATCAAGCAAATCACATCATAAATAAGATTTTTTTGAACAGGTCGGTCCCTGGTCAACTTTCCCGGAAGAGAAAGTGTCTTGAAATTTAACAAAACCAAAGCTCTACAAACGTGCCAAATATCAAGCAAATCACATCATAAGTAAGATTTTTTTGAATAGGTCGGTCCCTGGCCAACTTTCCCGGAAGAGAAAGTGTCTTGAAATTTAACAAAACCAAAGCTCTACAAACGTGCCAAATATCAAGCAAATCACATCATAAATAAGATTTTGTTGAACAGGTCGGTCCCAGGCCAACTCTTTCGGAAGAGAAAGTATCTTGAAATTTAACAAAACCAAAGCTCTACCAACATCCCAAATATCAAGCAAATCACATCATAAGTAAGATTTTTTTGAACAGGTCGGTCCCAGGCCAACTCTTCGCAAGAGAAAGTATCTTAAAATTTAACAAAACCAAAGCTCTGCCAACATCCCAAATATCAAGCAAATCACATCATAAATAAGATTTTTTTGAATAGGTCGGTCCCTGGCCAACTTTCCCGGAAGAGAAAGTGTCTTGAAATTTAACAAAACCAAAGCTCTACAAACGTGCCAAATATCAAGCAAATCACATCATAAGTAAGATTTTTTTGAACAGGTCGGTCCCAGGCCAACTCTTCGCAAGAGAAAGTATCTTAAAATTTAACAAAACCAAAGCTCTGCCAACATCCCAAATATCAAGCAAATCACATCATAAATAAGATTTTTTTGAACAGGTCGGTCCCTGGTCAACTTTACCGAAAGAGAAAGTATCTTGAAATTTAACAAAACCAAAGCTCTACAAACGTGCCAAGTATCAAGCAAATCACATCATAAATAAGATTTTTTTGAACAGGTCGGTCCCAGGCCAACTCTTTCGGAAGAGAAAGCATCATAAAATTTAACAAATCCAAAGCTCTACCAACATCCCAAATATCAAGCAAATCACATCATAAGTAAGATTTTTTTGAATAGGTCGGTCCCAGGCCAACTCTTTCGGAAGAGAAAGCATCTTAAAATTTAACAAATCCAAAGCTCTACCAACATCCCAAATTTCAAGCAAATCACATCATAAGTAAGATTTTTTTGAAGAGGTCGGTCGCGAGCCAACTCTTTCGGAAGAGAAAGTATCTTAAAATTTAACAAAACCAAAGCTCTACAAACGTGCCAAATATCAAGCAAATCACATCATAAATAAGATTTTGTTGAACAGGTCGGTCCCAGGCCAACTCTTTCGGAAGAGAAAGTATCTTGAAATTTAACAAAACCAAAGGTCTGCCAACGTGCCAAATATCAAGCAAATCACATCATAAATAAGATTTTTTTGAACAGGTCGGTCCCAGGCCAACTCTTTCGGAAGAGAAAGTATCTTGAAATTTAACAAAACCAAAGCTCTACCAACATCCCAAATATCAAGTAAATCACATCACAAGTAAGATTTTTTTGAAGAGGTCGGTCGCGAGCCAACTCTTCCGGAAGAGAAAGTATCTTAAAATTTAACAAAACCAAAGATCTACCAAAGTGCCAAATATCAAGCAAATCACATTATAAATAAGATTTTTTTGAACAGGTCGGTCCCTGGCCAACTTTCCCGCAAGAGAAAGTGTCTTGAAATTTAACAAAACCAAAGCTCTACAAACGTGCCAAATATCAAGCAAATCACATCATAAATAAGATTTTGTTGAACAGGTCGGTCCCTGGTCAACTTTACCGAAAGAGAAAGTATCTTGAAATTTAACAAAACCAAAGCTCTACAAACGTGCCAAGTATCAAGCAAATCACATCATAAATAAGATTTTTTTGAACAGGTCGGTCCCAGGCCAACTCTTTCGGAAGAGAAAGCATCTTAAAATTTAACAAATCCAAAGCTCTACCAACATCCCAAATTTCAAGCAAATCACATCATAAGTAAGATTTTTTTGAACAGGTCGGTCCCTGGCCAACTTTCCCGCAAGAGAAAGTGTCTTGAAATTTAACAAAACCAAAGCTCTACAAACGTGCCAAATATCAAGCAAATCACATCATAAATAAGATTTTGTTGAACAGGTCGGTCCCAGGCCAACTCTTTCGGAAGAGAAAGTATCTTGAAATTTAACAAAACCAAAGGTCTGCCAACGTGCCAAATATCAAGCAAATCACATCATAAATAAGATTTTTTTGAATAGGTCGGTCCCTGGCCAACTTTCCCGCAAGAGAAAGTATCTTGAAATTTAACAAAACCAAAGCTCTACCAACATCCCAAATATCAAGTAAATCACATCACAAGTAAGATTTTTTTGAAGAGGTCGGTCGCGAGCCAACTCTTCCGGAAGAGAAAGTATCTTAAAATTTAACAAAACCAAAGATCTACCAAAGTGCCAAATATCAAGCAAACCACATTATAAATAAGATTGTTTTGAATAGGTCGGTGCCTGGTCAACTCTTCCGGAAGAGAAAGTATCTTGAAATTTAACAAAACCAAAGCTCTACAAACGTGCCAAGTATCAAGCAAATCACATCATAAATAAGATTTTTTTGAACAGGTCGGTCCCAGGCCAACTCTTTCGGAAGAGAAAGCATCATAAAATTTAACAAATCCAAAGCTCTACCAACATCCCAAATATCAAGCAAATCACATCATAAGTAAGATTTTTTTGAATAGGTCGGTCCCTGGCCAACTTTCCCGGAAGAGAAAGTGTCTTGAAATTTAACAAAACCAAAGCTCTACAAACGTGCCAAATATCAAGCAAATCACATCATAAGTAAGATTTTTTTGAACAGGTCGGTCCCAGGCCAACTCTTCGCAAGAGAAAGTATCTTAAAATTTAACAAAACCAAAGCTCTGCCAACATCCCAAATATCAAGCAAATCACATCATAAATAAGATTTTTTTGAACAGGTCGGTCCCTGGTCAACTTTACCGAAAGAGAAAGTATCTTGAAATTTAACAAAACCAAAGCTCTACAAACGTGCCAAGTATCAAGCAAATCACATCATAAATAAGATTTTTTTGAACAGGTCGGTCCCAGGCCAACTCTTTCGGAAGAGAAAGCATCATAAAATTTAACAAATCCAAAGCTCTACCAACATCCCAAATATCAAGCAAATCACATCATAAGTAAGATTTTTTTGAATAGGTCGGTCCCTGGCCAACTTTCCCGGAAGAGAAAGTGTCTTGAAATTTAACAAAACCAAAGCTCTACAAACGTGCCAAATATCAAGCAAATCACATCATAAATAAGATTTTGTTGAACAGGTCGGTCCCAGGCCAACTCTTTCGGAAGATAAAGTATCTTGAAATTTAACAAAACCAAAGGTCTGCCAACGTGCCAAATATCAAGCAAATCACATCATAAATAAGATTTTTTTGAATATTTCGGTCCCTGGCCAACTTTTCCGGAAGGGAAAGTATCTTGAAATTTACCAAAACCATAGGTCTACCAACGTGCCAAATATCAAGCAAATCACATTATAAATAAGATTTTTTTGAACAGGTCGGTCCCAGGCCAACTCTTTCGGAAGAGAAAGCATCTTAAAATTTAACAAATCCAAAGCTCTACCAACATCCCAAATATCAAGCAAATCACATCATAAGTAAGATTTTTTTGAACAGGTCGGTCCCTGGCCAACTTTCCCGGAAGAGAAAGTGTCTTGAAATTTAACAAAACCAAAGCTCTACAAACGTGCCAAATATCAAGCAAATCACATCATAAATAAGATTTTGTTGAACAGGTCGGTCCCAGGCCAACTCTTTCGGAAGAGAAAGTATCTTGAAATTTAGCAAAACCAAAGGTCTGCCAACGTGCCAAATATCAAGCAAATCACATCATAAATAAGATTTTTTTGAATATTTCGGTCCCTGGCCAACTTTTCCGGAAGGGAAAGTATCTTGAAATTTACCAAAACCATAGGTCTACCAACGTGCCAAATATCAAGCAAATCACATTATAAATAAGATTTTTTTGAACAGGTCGGTCCCTGGCCAACTTTCGCAGAAGAGAAAGTGTCTTGAAATTTAACAAAACCAAAGCTCTACAAACGTGCCAAATATCAAGCAAATCACATCATAAATAAGATTTTTTTGAACAGGTCGGTCTCAGGCCAACTCTTTCGGAAGAGAAAGTGTCTTGAAATTTAACAAAACCAAAGCTCTACAAACGTGCCAAGTATCAAGCAAATCACATCATAAATAAGATTTTTTTGAACAGGTCGGTCCCAGGCCAACTCTTTCGGAAGAGAAAGCATCTTAAAATTTAACAATTCCAAAGCTCTACCAACATCCCAAATATCAAGCAAATTACATCATAAGTAAGATTTTTTTGAACAGGTCGGTCCCTGGCCAACTTTCCCGGAAGAGAAAGTGTCTTGAAATTTAACAAAACCAAAGCTCTACAAACGTGCCAAATATCAAGCAAATCACATAATAAATAAGATTTTTTTGAATATTTCGGTCCCTGGCCAACTTTTCCGGAAGGGAAAGTATCTTGAAATTTAACAAAACCAAAGGTCTGCCAACGTGCCAAATATCAAGCAAATCACATCATAAATAAGATTTTTTTAAATAGGTCGGTTCCTGACCAACTTTTCCGGAAAGGAAAGTATCTTGAAATTTACCAGAACCATAGGTCTAGCAACGTGCCAAATATCAAGCAAATCACATTATAAATAAGATTTTTTTGAATAGGTCGGTTCCTGGTCAACTCTTCCGGAAGAGAAAGTATCTTGAAATTTAACAAAACCAAAGCTCTACCAACATCCCAAATATCAAGCAAATCACATCATAAGTAAGATTTTTTTGAACAGGTCGGCCCCAGGCCAACTCTTCCGGAAGAGAAAGTATCTTGAAATTTAACAAAGTCAAAGCTCTACCAACGTGCCGAACATCAAGCAAATCACATTATAAATAAGATTTTTTTTAATAGGTCGGTCCCTGGTCACCTCTTTCGGAAGAGAAAGTATCTTGAAATTTAACAAAACCAAAGGTCTGCCAACGTGCCAAATATCAAGCAAATCACATTATAAATAAGATTTTTTTGAATAGGTCGGTCCCTGGCCAACTTTCGCAGAAGAGAAAGTATCTTGAAATTTAACAAAGTCAAAGCTCTACCAACGTGCCGAATATCAAGCAAATCACATTATAAATAAGATTTTTTTTAATAGGTCGGTCCCTGGCCAACTCTTACGGAAGAGAAAGTATCTTGAAATTTAACAAAACCAAAGGTCTGCCAACGTGCCAAATATCAAGCAAATCACATCATAAATAAGATTTTTTTTAATAGGTCGGTCCCTGGCCAACTCTTACGGAAGAGAAAGTATCTTGAAATTTAACAAAACCAAAGCTCTACCAACATCCTAAATATCAAGCTAATCACATCATAAGTAAGATTTTTTTGAACAGGTCGGTCCCTGGTCAACTTTACCGAAAGAGAAAGTATCTTGAAATTTAACAAAACCAAAGCTCTACAAACGTGCCAAGTATCAAGCAAATCACATCATAAATAAGATTTTTTTAAATAGGTCGGTTCCTGACCAACTTTACCGAAAGAGAAAGTATCTTGAAATTTAACAAAACCAAAGCTCTACCAACATCCCAAATATCAAGCCAATCACATCATAAGTAAGATTTTTTTGAACAGGTCGGTCCCAGGCCAACTCTGCGCAAGAGAAAGTATCTTGAAATTTAACAAAACCAAAGCTCTACCAACATCCCAAATATCAAACAAATCACATCATAAATAAGATTTTTTTAAATAGGTCGGTTCCTGACCAACTTTACCGAAAGAGAAAGTATCTTGAAATTTAACAAAACCAAAGCTCTACCAACATCCCAAATATCAAGCAAATCACATCATAAGTAAGATTTTTTTGAACAGGTCGGTCCCAGGCCAACTCTTCGCAAGAGAAAGTATCTTGAAATTTAACAAAACCAAAGCTCTACCAACATCCCAAATATCAAGCAAATCACATCATAAATAAGAGTTTTTTGAACAGGTCGGTCCCTGGTCAACTTTACCGAAAGAGAAAGTATCTTGAAATTTAACAAAACCAAAGCTCTACAAACGTGCCAAGTATCAAGCAAATCACATCATAAATAAGATTTTTTTGAACAGGTCGGTCCCAGGCCAACTCTTTCGGAAGAGAAAGCATCTTAAAATTTAACAAATCCAAAGCTCTACCAATATCCCAAATATCAAGCAAATCACATCATAAGTAAGATTTTTTTGAACAGGTCGGTCCCAGGCCAACTCTTCGCAAGAGAAAGTATCTTGAAATTTAACAAAACCAAAGCTCTACCAACATCCCAAATATCAAGCAAATCACATCATAAATAAGATTTTTTTGAACAGGTCGGTCCCTGGTCAACTTTACCGAAAGAGAAAGTATCTTGAAATTTAACAAAACCAAAGCTCTACAAACATCCCAAATATCAAGCAAATCACATCATAAATAAGATTTTTTTAAATAGGTCGGTTCCTGACCAACTTTACCGAAAGAGAAAGTATCTTGAAATTTAACAAAACCAAAGCTCTACCAACATCCCAAATATCAAGCAAATCACATCATAAGTAAGATTTTTTTGAACAGGTCGGTCCCAGGCCAACTCTTCGCAAGAGAAAGTATCTTGAAATTTAACAAAACCAAACCAACATCCCAAATATCAAGCAAATCACATCATAAATAAGATTTTTTTAAATAGGTCGGTTCCTGACCAACTTTACCGAAAGAGAAAGTATCTTGAAATTTAATAAAACCAAAGCTCTAACAACATCCCAAATATCAAGCAAATCACATCATAAATAAGATTTTTTTAAATAGGTCGGTTCCTGACCAACTTTACCGAAAGAGAAAGTATCTTGAAATTTAACAAAACCAAATGTCTACCAACATCCCAAATATCAAGCAAATCACATCAAAAATAAGATTTTTTTGAATAGGTCGGTCCCTGGCCAACTTTCGCAGAAGAGAAAGTATCTTGAAATTTAACAAAGTCAAAGCTCTACCAACGTGCCGAATATCAAGCAAATCACATTATAAATAAGATTTTTTTTAATAGGTCGGTCCCTGGCCAACTCTTACGGAAGAGAAAGTATCTTGAAATTTAACAAAGTCAAAGCTTTACCAACGTGCCGAATATCAAGCAAATCACATTATAAATAAGATTTTTTTTAATAGGTCGGTCCCTGGCCAACTCTTACGGAAGAGAAAGTATCTTGAATTTTAACAAAGTCAAAGCTCTACCAACGTGCCAAATATCAAGCAAATCACATCATAAATAAGATTTTTTTGAATAGGTCGGTCCCTGGTCAACTCTTCCGGAAGAGAAAGTATCTTGAAATTTAACAAAACCAAAGCTCTACCAACATCCCAAATATCAAGCAAATCACATCATAAGTAAGATTTTTTTGAACAGGTCGGCCCCAGGCCAACTCTTCCGGAAGAGAAAGTATCTTGAAATTTAACAAAGTCAAAGCTCTACCAACATCCCAAATATCAAGCAAATCACATCATAAGTAAGATTTTTTTGAACAGGTCGGTCCCTGGCCAACTTTCCCGGAAGAGAAAGTGTCTTGAAATTTAACAAAACCAAAGCTCTACAAACGTGCCAAATATCAAGCAAATCACATCATAAATAAGATTTTGTTGAACAGGTCGGTCCCAGGCCAACTCTTTCGGAAGAGAAAGTATCTTGAAATTTAACAAAACCAAAGCTCTACCAACATCCCAAATATCAAGCAAATCACATCATAAATAAGATTTTTTTAAATAGGTCGGTTCCTGACCAACTTTACCGAAAGAGAAAGTATCTTGAAATTTAACAAAACCAAAGCTCTACCAACATCCCAAATATCAAGCAAATCACATCATAAATAAGATTTTTTTGAACAGGTCGGTCCTTGGTCAACTTTACCGTAAGAGAAAGTATTTTGAAATTTAACAAAACCAAAGCTCTACCAACATCCCAAATATCAAGCAAATCACATCATAAATAAGATTTTTTTGAACAGGTCGGTCCTTGGTCAACTTTACCGTATGAGAAAGTATTTTGAAATTTAACAAAACCAAAGCTCTACCAACATCCCAAATATCAAGCAAATCACATCATAAATAAGATTTTGTTGAACAGGTCGGTCCCAGGCCAACTCTTTCGGAAGAGAAAGTATCTTGAAATTTAACAAAACCAAAGGTCTGCCAACGTGCCAAATATCAAGCAAATCACATCATAAATAAGATTTTTTTGAATATTTCGGTCCCTGGCCAACTTTTCCGGAAGGGAAAGTATCTTGAAATTTACCAAAACCATAGGTCTACCAACGTGCCAAATATCAAGCAAATCACATTATAAATAAGATTTTTTTGAACAGGTCGGTCCCTGGCCAACTTTCGCAGACGAGAAAGTGTCTTGAAATTTAACAAAACCAAAGCTCTACAAACGTGCCAAATATCAAGCAAATCACATCATAAATAAGATTTTTTTGAACAGGTCGGTCCCAGACCAACTCTTTCGGAAGAGAAAGTGTCTTGAAATTTAACAAAACCAAAGCTCTACAATCGTGCCAAGTATCAAGCAAATCACATCATAAATAAGATTTTTTTGAATATTTCGGTCCCTGGCCAACTTTTCCGGAAGGGAAAGTATCTTGAAATTTACCAAAACCATAGGTCTACCAACGTGCCAAATATCAAGCAAATCACATTATAAATAAGATTTTTTTGAACAGGTCGGTCCCTGGCCAACTTTCGCAGACGAGAAAGTGTCTTGAAATTTAACAAAACCAAAGCTCTACAAACGTGCCAAATATCAAGCAAATCACATCATAAATAAGATTTTTTTGAACAGGTCGGTCCCAGACCAACTCTTTCGGAAGAGAAAGTGTCTTGAAATTTAACAAAACCAAAGCTCTACAAACGTGCCAAGTATCAAGCAAATCACATCATAAATAAGATTTTTTTGAACAGGTCGGTCCCAGGCCAACTCTTTCGGAAGAGAAAGCATCTTAAAATTTAACAATTCCAAAGCTCTACCAACATCCCAAATATCAAGCAAATTACATCATAAGTAAGATTTTTTTGAACAGGTCGGTCCCTGGCAAACTTTCCCGGAAGAGAAAGTATCTTGAAATTTAACAAAACCAAAGCTCTACCAACGTGCCAAATATCAAGCAAATCACATCATAAATAAGATTTTTTTGAATAGGTCGGTCCCTGGTCAACTCTTCCGGAAGAGAAAGTATCTTGAAATTTAACAAAACGAAAGCTCTACCAACGTGCTAAATATCAAGCAAATCACATCATAAATAAGATTTTTTTGAATAGGTCGGTCCCTGGTCAACTCTTCCGGAAGAGAAAGTATCTTGAAATTTAACAAAACCAAAGCTCTACCAACGTGCCAAATATCAAGCAAATCACATCATAAATAAGATTTTTTTAAATAGGTCGGTTCCTGACCAACTTTTCCGGAAAGGAAAGTATCTTGAAATTTACCAAAACCATAGGTCTAGCAACGTGCCAAATATCAAGCAAATCACATTATAAATAAGATTTTTTTGAATAGGTCGGTCCGTGGCCAACTTTCGCAGAAAAGAAAGTATCTTGAAATTTAACAAAGTCAAAGCTCTACCAACGTGCCGAATATCAAGCAAATCACATTATAAATAAGATTTTTTTTAATAGGTCGGTCCCTGGCCAACTCTTACGGAAGAGAAAGTATCTTGAAATTTAACAAAGTCAAAGCTCTACCAACGTGCCAAATATCAAGCAAATCACATCATAAATAAGATTTTTTTGAATAGGTCGGTCCCTGGTCAACTCTTCCGGAAGAGAAAGTATCTTGAAATTTAACAAAACCAAAGCTCTACCAACATCCCAAATATCAAGCAAATCACATCATAAATAAGATTTTTTAAATAGGTCGGTTCCTGACCAACTTTTCCGGAAAGGAAAGTATCTTGAAATTTATCAAAACCATAGGTCTAGCAACGTGCCAAATATCAAGCAAATCACATTATAAATAAGATTTTTTTGAATAGGTCGGTCCCTGGCCCACTTTCGCAGAAGAGAAAGTATCTTGAAATTTAACAAAGTCAAAGCTCTACCAAAGTGCCGAATATCAAGCAAATCACATTATAAATAAGATTTTTTTAATAGGTCGGTCCCTGGCCAACTCTTACGGAAGAGAAAGTATCTTGAAATTTAACAAAGTCAAAGCTCTACCAACGTGCCGAATATCAAGCAAATCACATTATAAATAAGATTTTTTTTAATAGGTCGGCCCCTGGCCAACTCTTACGGAAGAGAAAGTATCTTGAAATTTAACAAAGTCAAAGCTCTACCAACATCCCAAATATCAAGCAAATCACATCATAAATAAGATTTTTTTAAATAGGGCTGTCCTTGCTCAACTTTACCGTAAGAGAAAGTATTTTGAAATTTAACAAAACCAAAGCTCTACCAACATCCCAAATATCAAGCAAATCACATCATAAATAAGATTTTTTTAAATAGGTCGGTTCCTGACCAACTTTACCGAAAGAGAAAGTATCTTGAAATTTAACAAAACCAAAGCTCTACCAACATCCCAAATATCAAGCAAATCACATCATAAATAAGATTTTTTTGAACAGGTCGGTCCTTGGTCAACTTTACCGTAAGAGAAAGTATTTTGAAATTTAACAAAACCAAAGCTCTACCAACATCCCAAATATCAAGCAAATCACATCATAAATAAGATTTTTTTAAATAGGTCGGTTCCTGACCAACTTTACCGAAAGAGAAAGTATCTTGAAATTTAACAAAACCAAAGCTCTACCAACATCCCAAATATCAAGCAAATCACATCATAAATAAGATTTTTTTGAACAGGTCGGTCCTTGGTCAACTTTACCGTAAGAGAAAGTATTTTGAAATTTAACAAAACCAAAGCTCTACCAACATCCCAAATATCAAGCAAATCACATCATAAATAAGATTTTTTTAAATAGGTCGGTTCCTGACCAACTTTACCGTAAGAGAAAGTATTTTGAAATTTAACAAAACCAAAGCTCTACCAACATCCCAAATATCAAGCAAATCACATCATAAATAAGATTTTTTTAAATAGGTCGGTTCCTGACCAACTTTACCGTAAGAGAAAGTATCTTGAAATTTAACAAAACCAAAGCTCTACCAACATCCCAAATATCAAGCAAATCACATCATAAGTAAGATTTTTTTGAACAGGTCGGTCCCAGGCCAACTCTTCGCAAGAGGAAGTATCTTGAAATTTAACAAAACCAAAGCTCTACCAACATCCCAAATATCAAGCAAATCACATCATAAATAAGATTTTTTTGAACAGGTCGGTCCCTGGTCAACTTTACCGAAAGAGAAAGTATCTTGAAATTTAACAAAACCAAAGCTCTACAAACGTGCCAAGTATCAAGCAAATCACATCATAAATAAGATTTTTTTGAACAGGTCGGTCCCAGGCCAACTCTTTCGGAAGAGAAAGTATCTTGAAATTTAACATAACCAAAGCTCTACCAACATCCCAAATATCAAGCAAATCACATCATAAATAAGATTTTTTTAAATAGGTCGGTTCCTGACCAACTTTACCGAAAGAGAAAGTATCTTGAAATTTAACAAAACCAAAGCTCTACCAACATCCCAAATATCAAGCAAATCACATCATAAATAAGATTTTTTTGAACAGGTCGGTCCTTGGTCAACTTTACCGTAAGAGAAAGTATTTTGAAATTTAACAAAACCAAAGCTCTACCAACATCCCAAATATCAAGCAAATCACATCATAAATAAGATTTTTTTAAATAGGTCGGTTCCTGACCAACTTTACCGTAAGAGAAAGTATCTTGAAATTTAACAAAACCAAAGCTCTACAAACGTGCCAAGTATCAAGCAAATCACATCATAAATAAGATTTTTTTGAACAGGTCGGTCCCAGGCCAACTTTCCCGGAAGAGAAAGTGTCTTGAAATTTAACAAAACCAAAGCTCTACCAACGTGCCAAATATCAAGCAAATCACATCATAAATAAGATTTTTTTAAATAGGTGGGTTCCTGACCAACTTTTCCGGAAAGGAAAGTATCTTGAAATTTACCAAAACCATAGGTCTAGCAACGTGCCAAATATCAAGCAAATCACATTATAAATAAGATTTTTTTGAATAGGTCGGTCCCTGGTCAACTCTTCCGGAAGAGAAAGTATCTTGAAATTTAACAAAACCAAAGCTCTACAAACGTGCCAAATATCAAGCAAATCACATCATAAATAAGATTTTTTTGAATAGGTCGGTCCCTGGTCAACTCTTCCGGAAGAGAAAGTATCTTGAAATTTAACAAAACCAAAGCTCTACCAACGTGCCAAATATCAAGCAAATCACATCATAAATAAGATTTTTTTGAATAGGTCGGTCCCTGGTCAACTCTTCCGGAAGAGAAAGTATCTTGAAATTTAACAAAACCAAAGCTCTACCAACGTGCCAAATATCAAGCAAATCACATCATAAATAAGATTTTTTTAAATAGGTCGGTTCCTGACCAACTTTTCCGGAAAGGAAAGTATCTTGAAATTTACCAAAACCATAGGTCTAGCAACGTGCCAAATATCAAGCAAATCACATTATAAATAAGATTTTTGTGAATAGGTCGGTCTGTGGCCAACTTTCGCAGAAGAGAAAGTATCTTGAAATTTAACAAAGTCAAAGCTCTACCAACGTGCCGAATATCAAGCAAATCACATTATAAATAAGATTTTTTTTAATAGGTCGGTCCCTGGCCAACTCTTCCGGAAGAGAAAGTATCTTGAAATTTAACAAAGTCAAAGCTCTACCAACGTGCCAAATATCAAGCAAATCACATCATAAATAAGATTTTTTTGAATAGGTCGGTCCCTGGTCAACTCTTCCGGAAGAGAAAGTATCTTGAAATTTAACAAAACCAAAGCTCTACCAACATCTCAAATATCAAGCAAATCACATCATAAATAAGATTTTTTAAATAGGTCGGTTCCTGACCAACTTTTCCGGAAAGGAAAGTATCTTGAAATTTATCAAAACCATAGGTCTAGCAACATCCCAAATATCAAGCAAATCACATTATAAATAAGATTTTTTTGAATAGGTCGGTCCCTGGCCCACTTTCGCAGAAGGGAAAGTATCTTGAAATTTAACAAAGTCAAAGCTCTACCAACGTGCCGAATATCAAGCAAATCACATTATAAATAAGATTTTTTTAATAGGTCGGTCCCTGGCCAACTCTTACGGAAGAGAAAGTATCTTGAAATTTAACAAAGTCAAAGCTCTACCAACGTGCCGAATATCAAGCAAATCACATTATAAATAAGATTTTTTTTAATAGGTCGGCCCCTGGCCAACTCTTACGGAAGAGAAAGTATCTTGAAATTTAACAAAGTCAAAGCTCTACCAACATCCCAAATATCAAGCAAATCACATCATAAATAAGATTTTTTTAAATAGGTCGGTCCTTGGTCAACTTTACCGTAAGAGAAAGTATTTTGAAATTTAACAAAACCAAAGCTCTACCAACATCCCAAATATCAAGCAAATCACATCATAAATAAGATTTTTTTAAATAGGTCGGTTCCTGACCAACTTTACCGAAAGAGAAAGTATCTTGAAATTTAACAAAACCAAAGCTCTACCAACATCCCAAATATCAAGCAAATCACATCATAAATAAGATTTTTTTGAACAGGTCGGTCCTTGGTCAACTTTACCGTAAGAGAAAGTATTTTGAAATTTAACAAAACCAAAGCTCTACCAACATCCCAAATATCAAGCAAATCACATCATAAATAAGATTTTTTTGAACAGGTCGGTCCTTGGTCAACTTTACCGTAAGAGAAAGTATTTTGAAATTTAACAAAACCAAAGCTCTACCAACATCCCAAATATCAAGCAAATCACATCATAAATAAGATTTTTTTAAATAGGTCGGTTCCTGACCAAGTTTACCGAAAGAGAAAGTATCTTGAAATTTAACAAAACCAAAGCTCTACCAACATCCCAAATATCAAGCAAATCACATCATAAATAAGATTTTTTTGAACAGGTCGGTCCTTGGTCAACTTTACCGTAAGAAAAAGTATTTTGAAATTTAACAAAACCAAAGCTCTACCAACATCCCAAATATCAAGCAAATCACATCATAAATAAGATTTTTTTAAATAGGTCGGTTCCTGACCAACTTTACCGAAAGAGAAAGTATCTTGAAATTTAACAAAACCAAAGCTCTACCAACATCCCAAATATCAAGCAAATCACATCATAAATAAGATTTTTTTGAACAGGTCGGTCCTTGGTCAACTTTACCGTAAGAAAAAGTATTTTGAAATTTAACAAAACCAAAGCTCTACCAACATCCCAAATATCAAGCAAATCACATCATAAATAAGATTTTTTTAAATAGGTCGGTTCCTGACCAACTTTACCGAAAGAGAAAGTATCTTGAAATTTAACAAAACCAAAGCTCTACCAACATCCCAAATATCAAGCAAATCACATCATAAGTAAGATTTTTTTGAACAGGTCGGTCCCAGGCCAACTCTTCGCAAGAGAAAGTATCTTGAAATTTAACAAAACCAAAGCTCTACCAACATCCCAAATATCAAGCAAATCACATCATAAATAAGATTTTTTTGAACAGGTCGGTCCCTGGTCAAGTTTACCGAAAGAGAAAGTATCTTGAAATTTAACAAAGTCAAAGCTCTACCAACATCCCAAATATCAAGCAAATCACATCATAAATAAGATTTTTTTAAATAGGTCGGTCCTTGGTCAACTTTACCGTAAGAGAAAGTATTTTGAAATTTAACAAAACCAAAGCTCTACCAACATCCCAAATATCAAGCAAATCACATCATAAATAAGATTTTTTTAAATAGGTCGGTTCCTGACCAACTTTACCGAAAGAGAAAGTATCTTGAAATTTAACAAAACCAAAGCTCTACCAACATCCCAAATATCAAGCAAATCACATCATAAATAAGATTTTTTTGAACAGGTCGGTCCTTGGTCAACTTTACCGTAAGAGAAAGTATTTTGAAATTTAACAAAACCAAAGCTCTACCAACATCCCAAATATCAAGCAAATCACATCATAAATAAGATTTTTTTGAACAGGTCGGTCCTTGGTCAACTTTACCGTAAGAGAAAGTATTTTGAAATTTAACAAAACCAAAGCTCTACCAACATCCCAAATATCAAGCAAATCACATCATAAATAAGATTTTTTTAAATAGGTCGGTTCCTGACCAAGTTTACCGAAAGAGAAAGTATCTTGAAATTTAACAAAACCAAAGCTCTACCAACATCCCAAATTTCAAGCAAATCACATCATAAATAAGATTTTTTTGAACAGGTCGGTCCTTGGTCAACTTTACCGTAAGAAAAAGTATTTTGAAATTTAACAAAACCAAAGCTCTACCAACATCCCAAATATCAAGCAAATCACATCATAAATAAGATTTTTTTAAATAGGTCGGTTCCTGACCAACTTTACCGAAAGAGAAAGTATCTTGAAATTTAACAAAACCAAAGCTCTACCAACATCCCAAATATCAAGCAAATCACATCATAAATAAGATTTTTTTGAACAGGTCGGTCCTTGGTCAACTTTACCGTAAGAAAAAGTATTTTGAAATTTAACAAAACCAAAGCTCTACCAACATCCCAAATATCAAGCAAATCACATCATAAATAAGATTTTTTTAAATAGGTCGGTTCCTGACCAACTTTACCGAAAGAGAAAGTATCTTGAAATTTAACAAAACCAAAGCTCTACCAACATCCCAAATATCAAGCAAATCACATCATAAGTAAGATTTTTTTGAACAGGTCGGTCCCAGGCCAACTCTTCGCAAGAGAAAGTATCTTGAAATTTAACAAAACCAAAGCTCTACCAACATCCCAAATATCAAGCAAATCACATCATAAATAAGATTTTTTTGAACAGGTCGGTCCCTGGTCAACTTTACCGAAAGAGAAAGTATCTTGAAATTTAACAAAACCAAAGCTCTACAAACGTGCCAAGTATCAAGCAAATCACATCATAAATAAGATTTTTTTGAACAGGTCGGTCCCAGGCCAACTCTCTCGGAAGAGAAAGTATCTTGAAATTTAACAAAACCAAAGCTCTACCAACATCCCAAATATCAAGCAAATCACATCATAAATAAGATTTTTTTAAATAGGTCGGTTCCTGACCAACTTTACCGAAAGAGAAAGTATCTTGAAATTTAACAAAACCAAAGCTCTACCAACATCCCAAATATCAAGCAAATCACATCATAAATAAGATTTTTTTGAACAGGTCGGTCCTTGGTCAACTTTACCGTAAGAGAAAGTATTTTGAAATTTAACAAAACCAAAGCTCTACCAACATCCCAAATATCAAGCAAATCACATCATAAATAAGATTTTTTTAAATAGGTCGGTTCCTGACCAACTTTACCGAAAGAGAAAGTATCTTGAAATTAACAAAACCAAAGCTCTACCAACATCCCAAATATCAAGCAAATCACATCATAAGTAAGATTTTTTTGAACAGGTCGGTCCCAGGCCAACTCTTCGCAAGAGAAAGTATCTTGAAATTTAACAAAACCAAAGCTCTACCAACATCCCAAATATCAAGCAAATCACATCATAAATAAGATTTTTTTGAACAGGTCGGTCCCTGGTCAACTTTACCGAAAGAGAAAGTATCTTGAAATTTAACAAAACCAAAGCTCTACAAACGTGCCAAATATCAAGCAAATCACATCATAAATAAGATTTTTTTGAATAGGTCGGTCCCTGGTCAACTCTTCCGGAAGAGAAAGTATCTTGAAATTTAACAAAACCAAAGCTCTACCAACATCTCAAATATCAAGCAAATCACATCATAAATAAGATTTTTTAAATAGGTCGGTTCCTGACCAACTTTTCCGGAAAGGAAAGTATCTTGAAATTTATCAAAACCATAGGTCTAGCAACGTGCCAAATATCAAGCAAATCACATTATAAATAAGATTTTTTTGAATAGGTCGGTCCCTGGCCCACTTTCGCAGAAGAGAAAGTATCTTGAAATTTAACAAAGTCAAAGCTCTACCAACATCCCAAATATCAAGCAAATCACATCATAAATAAGATTTTTTTAAATAGGTCGGTTCCTGACCAACTTTACCGTAAGAGAAAGTATTTTGAAATTTAACAAAACCAAAGCTCTACCAACATCCCAAATATCAAGCAAATCACATCATAAATAAGATTTTTTTAAATAGGTCGGTTCCTGACCAACTTTACCGTAAGAGAAAGTATTTTGAAATTTAACAAAACCAAAGCTCTACCAACATCCCAAATATCAAGCAAATCACATCATAAATAAGATTTTTTTAAATAGGTCGGTTCCTGACCAACTTTACCGTAAGGGAAAGTATCTTGAAATTTAACAAAACCAAAGCTCTACCAACATCCCAAATATCAAGCAAATCACATCATAAGTAAGATTTTTTTGAACAGGTCGGTCCCAGGCCAACTCTTCGCAAGAGGAAGTATCTTGAAATTTAACAAAACCAAAGCTCTACCAACATCCCAAATATCAAGCAAATCACATCATAAATAAGATTTTTTTGAACAGGTCGGTCCCTGGTCAACTTTACCGAAAGAGAAAGTATCTTGAAATTTAACAAAACCAAAGCTCTACAAACGTGCCAAGTATCAAGCAAATCACATCATAAATAAGATTTTTTTGAACAGGTCGGTCCCAGGCCAACTCTTTCGGAAGAGAAAGTATCTTGAAATTTAACAAAACCAAAGCTCTACCAACATCCCAAATATCAAGCAAATCACATCATAAATAAGATTTTTTTAAATAGGTCGGTTCCTGACCAACTTTACCGAAAGAGAAAGTATCTTGAAATTTAACAAAACCAAAGCTCTACCAACATCCCAAATATCAAGCAAATCACATCATAAATAAGATTTTTTTGAACAGGTCGGTCCTTGGTCAACTTTACCGTAAGAGAAAGTATTTTGAAATTTAACAAAACCAAAGCTCTACCAACATCCCAAATATCAAGCAAATCACATCATAAATAAGATTTTTTTAAATAGGTCGGTTCCTGACCAACTTTACCGTAAGAGAAAGTATCTTGAAATTTAACAAAACCAAAGCTCTACCAACATCCCAAATATCAAGCAAATCACATCATAAGTAAGATTTTTTTGAACAGGTCGGTCCCAGGCCAACTCTTCGCAAGAGAAAGTATCTTGAAATTTAACAAAACCAAAGCTCTACCAACATCCCAAATATCAAGCAAATCACATCATAAATAAGATTTTTTTGAGCAGGTCGGTCCCTGGTCAACTTCACCGAAAGAGAAAGTATCTTGAAATTTAACAAAACCAAAGCTCTACAAACGTGCCAAGTATCAAGCAAATCACATCATAAATAAGATTTTTTTGAACAGGTCGGTCCCAGGCCAACTTTCCCGGAAGAGAAAGTGTCTTGAAATTTAACAAAACCAAAGCTCTACCAACGTGCCAAATATCAAGCAAATCACATCATAAATAAGATTTTTTTAAATAGGTCGGTTCCTGACCAACTTTTCCGGAAAGGAAAGTATCTTGAAATTTACCAAAACCATAGGTCTAGCAACGTGCCAAATATCAAGCAAATTACATTATAAATAAGATTTTTTTGAATAGGTCGGTCCCTGGTCAACTCTTCCGGAAGAGAAAGTATCTTGAAATTTAACAAAACCAAAGCTCTACAAACGTGCCAAATATCAAGCAAATCACATCATAAATAAGATTTTTTTGAATAGGTCGGTCCCTGGTCAACTCTTCCGGAAGAGAAAGTATCTTGAAATTTAACAAAACCAAAGCTCTACCAACGTGCCAAATATCAAGCAAATCACATCATAAATAAGATTTTTTTGAATAGGTCGGTCCCTGGTCAACTCTTCCGGAAGAGAAAGTATCTTGAAATTTAACAAAACCAAAGCTCTACCAACGTGCCAAATATCAAGCAAATCACATCATAAATAAGATTTTTTTAAATAGGTCGGTTCCTGACCAACTTTTCCGGAAAGGAAAGTATCTTGAAATTTACCAAAACCATAGGTCTAGCAACGTGCCAAATATCAAGCAAATCACATTATAAATAAGATTTTTTTGAATAGGTCGGTCTGTGGCCAACTTTCGCAGAAGAGAAAGTATCTTGAAATTTAACAAAGTCAAAGCTCTACCAACGTGCCGAATATCAAGCAAATCACATTATAAATAAGATTTTTTTTAATAGGTCGGTCCCTGGCCAACTCTTCCGGAAGAGAAAGTATCTTGAAATTTAACAAAGTCAAAGCTCTACCAACGTGCCAAATATCAAGCAAATCACATCATAAATAAGATTTTTTTGAATAGGTCGGTCCCTGGTCAACTCTTACGGAAGAGAAAGTATCTTGAAATTTAACAAAGTCAAAGCTCTACCAACGTGCCAAATATCAAGCAAATCACATTATAAATAAGATTTTTTTGAATAGGTCGGTCCCTGGCCCACTTTCGCAGAAGAGAAAGTCTCTTGAAATTTAACAAAGTCAAAGCTCTACCAACGTGCCGAGTATCAAGCAAATCACATTATAAATAAGATTTTTTTAATAGGTCGGTCCCTGGCCAACTCTTACGGAAGAGAAAGTATCTTGAAATTTAACAAAGTCAAAGCTCTACCAACATCCCAAATATCAAGCAAATCACATCATAAATAAGATTTTTTTAAATAGGTCGGTCCTTGGTCAACTTTACCGTAAGAAAAAGTATTTTGAAATTTAACAAAACCAAAGCTCTACCAACATCCCAAATATCAAGCAAATCACATCATAAATAAGATTTTTTTAAATAGGTCGGTTCCTGACCAACTTTACCGAAAGAGAAAGTATCTTGAAATTTAACAAAACCAAAGCTCTACCAACATCCCAAATATCAAGCAAATCACATCATAAATAAGATTTTTTTGAACAGGTCGGTCCTTGGTCAACTTTACCGTAAGAAAAAGTATTTTGAAATTTAACAAAACCAAAGCTCTACCAACATCCCAAATATCAAGCAAATCACATCATAAATAAGATTTTTTTAAATAGGTCGGTTCCTGACCAACTTTACCGAAAGAGAAAGTATCTTGAAATTTAACAAAACCAAAGCTCTACCAACATCCCAAATATCAAGCAAATCACATCATAAGTATGATTTTTTTGAACAGGTCGGTCCCAGGCCAACTCTTCGCAAGAGAAAGTATCTTGAAATTTAACAAAACCAAAGCTCTACCAACATCCCAAATATCAAGCAAATCACATCATAAATAAGATTTTTTTGAACAGGTCGGTCCCTGGTCAACTTTACCGAAAGAGAAAGTATCTTGAAATTTAACAAAACCAAAGCTCTACAAACGTGCCAAGTATCAAGCAAATCACATCATAAATACGATTTTTTTGAACAGGTCGGTCCCAGGCCAACTCTCTCGGAAGAGAAAGTATCTTGAAATTTAACAAAACCAAAGCTCTACCAACATCCCAAATATCAAGCAAATCACATCATAAATAAGATTTTTTTAAATAGGTCGGTTCCTGACCAACTTTACCGAAAGAGAAAGTATCTTGAAATTTAACAAAACCAAAGCTCTACCAACATCCCAAATATCAAGCAAATCACATCATAAATAAGATTTTTTTGAACAGGTCGGTCCTTGGTCAACTTTACCGTAAGAGAAAGTATTTTGAAATTTAACAAAACCAAAGCTCTACCAACATCCCAAATATCAAGCAAATCACATCATAAATAAGATTTTTTTAAATAGGTCGGTTCCTGACCAACTTTACCGAAAGAGAAAGTATCTTGAAATTAACAAAACCAAAGCTCTACCAACATCCCAAATATCAAGCAAATCACATCATAAATAAGATTTTTTTGAACAGGTCGGTCCCAGGCCAACTCTTCGCAAGAGAAAGTATCTTGAAATTTAACAAAACCAAAGCTCTACCAACATCCCAAATATCAAGCAAATCACATCATAAATAAGATTTTTTTGAACAGGTCGGTCCCTGGTCAACTTTACCGAAAGAGAAAGTATCTTGAAATTTAACAAAACCAAAGCTCTACAAACGTGCCAAATATCAAGCAAATCACATCATAAATAAGATTTTTTTGAATAGGTCGGTCCCTGGTCAACTCTTCCGGAAGAGAAAGTATCTTGAAATTTAACAAAACCAAAGCTCTACCAACATCTCAAATATCAAGCAAATCACATCATAAATAAGATTTTTTAAATAGGTCGGTTCCTGACCAACTTTTCCGGAAAGGAAAGTATCTTGAAATTTATCAAAACCATAGGTCTAGCAACGTGCCAAATATCAAGCAAATCACATTATAAATAAGATTTTTTTGAATAGGTCGGTCCCTGGCCCACTTTCGCAGAAGAGAAAGTATCTTGAAATTTAACAAAGTCAAAGCTCTACCAACGTGCCGAATATCAAGCAAATCACATTATAAATAAGATTTTTTTAATAGGTCGGTCCCTGGCCAACTCTTACGGAAGAGAAAGTATCTTGAAATTTAACAAAGTCAAAGCTCTACCAACGTGCCGAATATCAAGCAAATCACATTATAAATAAGATTTTTTTTAATAGGTCGGCCCCTGGCCAACTCTTACGGAAGAGAAAGTATCTTGAAATTTAACAAAGTCAAAGCTCTACCAACATCCCAAATATCAAGCAAATCACATCATAAATAAGATTTTTTTGAACAGGTCGGTCCTTGGTCAACTTTACCGTAAGAGAAAGTATTTTGAAATTTAACAAAACCAAAGCTCTACCAACATCCCAAATATCAAGCAAATCACATCATAAATAAGATTTTTTTGAACAGGTCGGTCCTTGGTCAACTTTACCGTAAGAGAAAGTATTTTGAAATTTAACAAAACCAAAGCTCTACCAACATCCCAAATATCAAGCAAATCACATCATAAATAAGATTTTTTTGAACAGGTCGGTCCTTGGTCAACTTTACCGTAAGAGAAAGTATTTTGAAATTTAACAAAACCAAAGCTCTACCAACATCCCAAATATCAAGCAAATCACATCATAAATAAGATTTTTTTAAATAGGTCGGTCCTTGGTCAACTTTACCGTAAGAGAAAGTATTTTGAAATTTAACAAAACCAAAGCTCTACCAACATCCCAAATATCAAGCAAATCACATCATAAATAAGATTTTTTTAAATAGGTCGGTTCCTGACCAACTTTACCGAAAGAGAAAGTATCTTGAAATTTAACAAAACCAAAGCTCTACCAACATCCCAAATATCAAGCAAATCACATCATAAATAAGATTTTTTTGAACAGGTCGGTCCTTGGTCAACTTTACCGTAAGAGAAAGTATTTTGAAATTTAACAAAACCAAAGCTCTACCAACATCCCAAATATCAAGCAAATCACATCATAAATAAGATTTTTTTGAACAGGTCGGTCCTTGGTCAACTTTACCGTAAGAGAAAGTATTTTGAAATTTAACAAAACCAAAGCTCTACCAACATCCCAAATATCAAGCAAATCACATCATAAATAAGATTTTTTTAAATAGGTCGGTTCCTGACCAAGTTTACCGAAAGAGAAAGTATCTTGAAATTTAACAAAACCAAAGCTCTACCAACATCCCAAATATCAAGCAAATCACATCATAAATAAGATTTTTTTGAACAGGTCGGTCCTTGGTCAACTTTACCGTAAGAAAAAGTATTTTGAAATTTAACAAAACCAAAGCTCTACCAACATCCCAAATATCAAGCAAATCACATCATAAATAAGATTTTTTTAAATAGGTCGGTTCCTGACCAACTTTACCGAAAGAGAAAGTATCTTGAAATTTAACAAAACCAAAGCTCTACCAACATCCCAAATATCAAGCAAATCACATCATAAATAAGATTTTTTTGAACAGGTCGGTCCTTGGTCGACTTTAGCGTAAGAAAAAGTATTTTGAAATTTAACAAAACCAAAGCTCTACCAACATCCCAAATATCAAGCAAATCACATCATAAATAAGATTTTTTTAAATAGGTCGGTTCCTGACCAACTTTACCGAAAGAGAAAGTATCTTGAAATTTAACAAAACCAAAGCTCTACCAACATCCCAAATATCAAGCAAATCACATCATAAGTAAGATTTTTTTGAACAGGTCGGTCCCTGGTCAACTTTACCGAAAGAGAAAGTATCTTGAAATTTAACAAAACCAAAGCTCTACCAACATCCCAAATATCAAGCAAATCACATCATAAATAAGATTTTTTTGAACAGGTCGGTCCTTGGTCAACTTTAGCGTAAGAAAAAGTATTTTGAAATTTAACAAAACCAAAGCTCTACCAACATCCCAAATATCAAGCAAATCACATCATAAGTAAGATTTTTTTGAACAGGTCGGTCCCAGGCCAACTCTTCGCAAGAGAAAGTATCTTGAAATTTAACAAAACCAAAGCTCTACCAACATCCCAAATATCAAGCAAATCACATCATAAATAAGATTTTTTTGAACAGGTCGGTCCCTGGTCAACTTTACCGAAAGAGAAAGTATCTTGAAATTTAACAAAACCAAAGCTCTACAAACGTGCCAAGTATCAAGCAAATCACATCATAAATAAGATTTTTTTGAACAGGTCGGCCCCAGGCCAACTTTCCCGGAAGAGAAAGTGTCTTGAAATTTAACAAAACCAAAGCTCTACAACCGTGCCAAATATCAAGCAAATCACATCATAAATAAGATTTTGTTGAACAGGTCGGTCCCAGGCCAACTCTTTCGGAAGAGAAAGTATCTTGAAATTTAACAAAACCAAAGGTCTGCCAACGTGCCAAATATCAAGCAAATCACATCATAAATAAGATTTTTTTGAATATTTCGGTCCCTGGCCAACTTTTCCGGAAGGGAAAGTATCTTGAAATTTACCAAAACCATAGGTCTACCAACGTGCCAAATATCAAGCAAATCACATTATAAATTTGATTTTTTTGAACAGGTCGGTCCCTGGCCAACTTTCGCAGACGAGAAAGTGTCTTGAAATTTAACAAAACCAAAGCTCTACAAACGTGCCAAATATCAAGCAAATCACATCATAAATAAGATTTTTTTGAACAGGTCGGTCCCAGACCAACTCTTTCGGAAGAGAAAGTGTCTTGAAATTTAACAAAACCAAAGCTCTACAAACGTGCCAAGTATCAAGCAAATCACATCATAAATAAGATTTTTTTGAACAGGTCGGTCCCAGGCCAACTCTTTCGGAAGAGAAAGCATCTTAAAATTTAACAATTCCAAAGCTCTACCAACATCCCAAATATCAAGCAAATTACATCATAAGTAAGATTTTTTTGAACAGGTCGGTCCCTGGCCAACTTTCCCGGAAGAGAAAGTGTCTTGAAATTTAACAAAACCAAAGCTCTACAAACGTGCCAAATATCAAGCAAATCACATCATAAATAAGATTTTTTTGAATATTTCGGTCCCTGGCCAATTTTTCCGGAAGGGAAAGTATCTTGAAATTTACCAAAACCATAGGTCTACCAACGTGCCAAATATCAAGCAAATTACATTATAAATAAGATTTTTTTGAACAGGTCGGCCCCAGGCCAACTCTTTCGGAAGAGAAAGTATCTTGAAATTTAACAAAACCAAAGGTCTGCCAACGTGCCAAATATCAAGCAAATCACATCATAAATAAGATTTTTTTGAATAGGTCGGTCCCTGGTCAACTCTTCCGGAAGAGAAAGTATCTTGAAATTTAACAAAACCAAAGCTCTACCAACGTGCCAAATATCAAGCAAATCACATCATAAATAAGATTTTTTTGAATAGGTCGGTCCCTGGTCAACTCTTCCGGAAGAGAAAGTATCTTGAAATTTAACAAAACCAAAGCTCTACCAACGTGCCAAATATCAAGCAAATCACATCATAAATAAGATTTTTTTAAATAGGTCGGTTCCTGACCAACTTTTCCGGAAAGGAAAGTATCTTGAAATTTACCAAAACCATAGGTCTAGCAACGTGCCAAATATCAAGCAAATCACATTATAAATAAGATTTTTTTGAATACGTCGGTCCGTGGCCAACTTTCGCAGAAGAGAAAGTATCTTGAAATTTAACAAAGTCAAAGCTCTACCAACGTGCCGAATATCAAGCAAATCACATTATAAATAAGATTTTTTTTAATAGGTCGGTCCCTGGCCAACTCTTACGGAAGAGAAAGTATCTTGAAATTTAACAAAGTCAAAGCTCTACCAACGTGCCGAATATCAAGCAAATCACATTATAAATAAGATTTTTTTTAATAGGTCGGTCCCTGGCCAACTCTTACGGAAGAGAAAGTATCTTGAAATTTAACAAAGTCAAAGCTCTACCAACGTGCCAAATATCAAGCAAATCACATCATAAATAAGATTTTTTTGAATAGGTCGGTCCCTGGTCAACTCTTCCGGAAGAGAAAGTATCTTGAAATTTAACAAAACCAAAGCTCTACCAACGTGCCAAATATCAAGCAAATCACATCATAAATAAGATTTTTTTGAATAGGTCGGTCCCTGGTCAACTCTTCCGGAAGAGAAAGTATCTTAAAATTTAACAAAACCAAAGCTCTACCAACGTGCCAAATATCAAGCAAATCACATCATAAATAAGATTTTTTTAAATAGGTCGGTCCCTGACCAACTTTTCCGGAAAGGAAAGTATCTTGAAATTTACCAAAACCATAGGTCTAGCAACGTGCCAAATATCAAGCAAATCACATTATAAATAAGATTTTTTTGAATAGGTCGGTCCCTGGCCAACTTTCGCAGAAGAGAAAGTATCTTGAAATTTAACAAAGTCAAAGCTCTACCAACGTGCCGAATATCAAGCAAATCACATCATAAATAAGATTTTTTTGAATAGGTCGGTCCCTGGTCAACTCTTCCGGAAGAGAAAGTATCTTGAAATTTAACAAAACCAAAGCTCTACCAACGTGCCAAATATCAAGCAAATCACATCATAAATAAGATTTTTTTGAATAGGTCGGTTCCTGACCAACTTTTCCGGAAAGGAAAGTATCTTGAAATTTACCAAAACCATAGGTCTAGCAACGTGCCAAATATCAAGCAAATCACATTATAAATAAGATTTTTTTGAATAGGTCGGTCCCTGGCCAACTTTCGCAGAAGAGAAAGTATCTTGAAATTTAACAAAGTCAAAGCTCTACCAACGTGCCGAATATCAAGCAAATCACATTATAAATAAGATTTTTGTGAATAGTTCGGTCCCTGGCCAACTTTCGCAGAAGAGAAAGTATCTTGAAATTTAACAAAGTCAAAGCTCTACCAACGTGCCGAATATCAAGCAAATCACATTATAAATAAGATTTTTTTAATAGGTCGGTCCCTGGCCAACTCTTACGGAAGAGAAAGTATCTTGAAATTTAACAAAATCAAAGCTCTACCAACGTGCCGAATATCAAGCAAATCACATTATAAATAAGATTTTTTTTAACAGGTCGGCCCCTGGCCAACTCTTACGGAAGAGAAAGTATCTTGAAATTTAACAAAACCAAAGCTCTACCAACGTGCCAAATATCAAGCAAATCACATCATAAATAAGATTTTTTTAAATAGGTCGGTTCCTGACCAACTTTTCCGGAAAGGAAAGTATCTTGAAATTTACCAAAACCATAGGTCTAGCAACGTGCCAAATATCAAGCAAATCACATTATAAATAAGATTTTTTTGAATAGGTCGGTCCCTGGTCAACTCTTCCGGAAGAGAAAGTATCTTGAAATTTAACAAAACCAAAGCTCTACCAACGTGCCAAATATCAAGCAAATCACATCATAAATAAGATTTTTTTAAATAGGTCGGTTCCTGACCAACTTTTCCGGAAAGGAAAGTATCTTGAAATTTACCAAAACCATAGGTCTAGCAACGTGCCAAATATCAAGCAAATCACATTATAAATAAGATTTTTTTGAATAGGTCGGTCCGTGGCCAACTTTCGCAGAAGAGAAAGTATCTTGAAATTTAACAAAGTCAAAGCTCTACCAACGTGCCGAATATCAAGCAAATGACATCATAAATAAGATTTTTTTGAATAGGTCGGTCCCTGGTCAACTCTTCCGGAAGAGAAAGTATCTTGAAATTTAACAAAGTCAAAGCTCTACCAACGTGCCGAATATCAAGCAAATCACATTATAAATAAGATTTTTTTTAATAGGTCGGTCCCTGGCCAACTCTTACGGAAGAGAAAGTATCTTGAAATTTAACAAAGTCAAAGCTCTACCAACGTGCCAAATATCAAGCAAATCACATCATAAATAAGATTTTTTTGAATAGGTCGGTCCCTGGTCAACTCTTCCGGAAGAGAAAGTATCTTGAAATTTAACAAAACCAAAGCTCTACCAACGTGCCAAATATCAAGCAAATCACATCATAAATAAGATTTTTTTGAATAGGTCGGTCCCTGGTCAACTCTTCCGGAAGAGAAAGTATCTTGAAATTTAACAAAACCAAAGCTCTACCAACGTGCCAAATATCAAGCAAATCACATCATAAATAAGATTTTTTTAAATAGGTCGGTTCCTGACCAACTTTTCCGGAAAGGAAAGTATCTTGAAATTTACCAAAACCATAGGTCTAGCAACGTGCCGAATATCAAGCAAATCACATTATAAATAAGATTTTTGTGAATAGTTCGGTCCCTGGCCAACTTTCGCAGAAGAGAAAGTATCTTGAAATTTAACAAAGTCAAAGCTCTACCAACGTGCCGAATATCAAGCAAATCACATTATAAATAAGATTTTTTTTAATAGGTCGGTCCCTGGTCAACTCTTCCGGAAGAGAAAGTATCTTGAAATTTAACAAAACCAAAGCTCTACCAACGTGCCAAATATCAAGCAAATCACATCATAAATAAGATTTTTTTAAATAGGTCGGTTCCTGACCAACTTTTCCGGAAAGGAAAGTATCTTGAAATTTACCAAAACCATAGGTCTACCAACGGGCCGAATATCAAGCAAATCACATTATAAATAAGATTTTTTTGAATAGGTCGGTCCCTGGCCAACTTTCGCAGAAGAGAAAGTATCTTGAAATTTAACAAAGTCAAAGCTCTACCAACGTGCCGAATATCAAGCAAATCACATTATAAATAAGATTTTTGTGAATAGTTCGGTCCCTGGCCAACTTTCGCAGAAGAGAAAGTATCTTGAAATTTAACAAAGTCAAAGCTCTACCAACGTGCCGAATATCAAGCAAATCACATTATAAATAAGATTTTTTTAATAGGTCGGTCCCTGGCCAACTCTTACGGAAGAGAAAGTATCTTGAAATTTAACAAAATCAAAGCTCTACCAACGTGCCGAATATCAAGCAAATCACATTATAAATAAGATTTTTTTTAACAGGTCGGCCCCTGGCCAACTCTTACGGAAGAGAAAGTATCTTGAAATTTAACAAAACCAAAGCTCTACCAACGTGCCAAATATCAAGCAAATCACATCATAAATAAGATTTTTTTGAATAGGTCGGTCCCTGGTCAACTCTTCCGGAAGAGAAAGTATCTTGAAATTTAACAAAACCAAAGCTCTACCAACGTGCCAAATATCAAGCAAATCACATCATAAATAAGATTTTTTTAAATAGGTCGGTTCCTGACCAACTTTTCCGGAAAGGAAAGTATCTTGAAATTTACCAAAACCATAGGTCTAGCAACGTGCCGAATATCAAGCAAATCACATTATAAATAAGATTTTTTTGAATAGGTCGGTCCCTGGCCAACTTTCGCAGAAGAGAAAGTATCTTGAAATTTAACAAAGTCAAAGCTCTACCAACGTGCCGAATATCAAGCAAATCACATTATAAATAAGATTTTTTTGAATAGGTCGGTCCCTGGTCAACTCTTCCGGAAGAGAAAGTATCTTGAAATTTAACAAAACCAAAGCTCTACCAACGTGCCAAATATCAAGCAAATCACATCATAAATAAGATTTTTTTAAATAGGTCGGTTCCTGACCAACTTTTCCGGAAAGGAAAGTATCTTGAAATTTACCAAAACCATAGCTCTACCAACGTGCCAAATATCAAGCAAATCACATTATAAATAAGATTTTTTTGAATAGGTCGGTCCCTGGCCAACTTTCGCAGAAGAGAAAGTATCTTGAAATTTAACAAAGTCAAAGCTCTACCAACGTGCCGAATATCAAGCAAATCACATTATAAATAAGATTTTTTTGAATAGGTCGGTCCCTGGCCAACTTTCGCAGAAGAGAAAGTATCTTGAAATTTAACAAAGTCAAAGCTCTACCAACGTGCCAAATATCAAGCAAATCACATCATAAATAAGATTTTTTTAAATAGGTCGGTTCCTGACCAACTTTTCCGGAAAGGAAAGTATCTTGAAATTTACCAAAACCATAGGTCTAGCAACGTGCCAAATATCAAGCAAATCACATTATAAATAAGATTTTTTTGAATAGGTCGGTCCGTGGCCAACTTTCGCAGAAGAGAAAGTATCTTGAAATTTAACAAAGTCAAAGCTCTACCAACGTGCCGAATATCAAGCAAATGACATCATAAATAAGATTTTTTTGAATAGGTCGGTCCCTGGTCAACTCTTCCGGAAGAGAAAGTATCTTGAAATTTAACAAAACCAAAGCTCTACCAACGTGCCAAATATCAAGCAAATCACATCATAAATAAGATTTTTTTAAATAGGTCGGTTCCTGACCAACTTTTCCGGAAAGGAAAGTATCTTGAAATTTACCAAAACCATAGGTCTAGCAACGTGCCAAATATCAAGCAAATCACATCATAAATAAGATTTTTTTGAATAGGTCGGTCCCTGGTCAACTCTTCCGGAAGAGAAAGTATCTTGAAATTTAACAAAACCAAATGTCTACCAACATCCCAAATATCAAGCAAATCACATTATAAATAAGATTTTTTTGAATAGGTCGGTCCCTGGCCCACTTTCGCAGAAGAGAAAGTATCTTGAAATTTAACAAAGTCAAAGCTCTACCAACGTGCCGAATATCAAGCAAATCACATTATAAATAAGATTTTTTTAATAGGTCGGTCCCTGGCCAACTCTTACGGAAGAGAAAGTATCTTGAAATTTAACAAAATCAAAGCTCTACCAACGTGCCGAATATCAAGCAAATCACATTATAAATAAGATTTTTTTTAACAGGTCGGCCCCTGGCCAACTCTTACGGAAGAGAAAGTATCTTGAAATTTAACAAAGTCAAAGCTCTACCAACGTGCCAAATATCAAGCAAATCACATCATAAATAAGATTTTTTTGAATAGGTCGGTCCCTGGTCAACTCTTCCGGAAGAGAAAGTATCTTGAAATTTAACAAAACCAAAGCTCTACCAACATCCCAAATATCAAGCAAATCACATCATAAATAAGATTTTTTTAAATAGGTCGGTTCCTGACCAACTTTTCCGGAAAGGAAAGTATCTTGAAATTTACCAAAACCATAGGTCTACCAACGTGCCAAATATCAAGCAAATCACATCATAAATAAGATTTTTTTGAATAGGTTGGTCTCTGGCCAACTTATCCGGAGAAGAAAGTATCTTGAAATCAACCAAAACCATAGGTCTACCAACGTGCCGAATATCAAGCAAATCACATCTTAAATAAGATTTTTTTGAATAGGTTGGTCCCTGGCCAACTTTCCCGGAAGAGAAAGTATATTGAAATTTAACAAAGTCAAAGCGCTACCAACGTGCCGTATATCAAGCAAATCACATTATAAATAAGCTTTTTTTGAATAGGTCGGTCCCTGGCCAACTTATCCGGAGGAGGAAGTATCTTGAAATCAACCAAAACCATAGGTCTACCAACGTGCCGAATATCAAGCAAATCACATCATAAATAAGATTTTTTTGAATAGGTTGGTCTCTGGCCAACTTATCCGGAGGAGAAAGTATCTTGAAATCAACCAAAACCATAGGTCTACCAACGTGCCGTATATCAAGCAAATCACATTATAAATAAGATTTTTTTGAATAGGTCGGTCCCTGGCCAACTTATCCGGAGGAGGAAGTATCTTGAAATCAACCAAAACCATAGGTCTACCAACGTGCCGAATATCAAGCAAATCACATCATAAATAAGATTTTTTTGAATAGGTTGGTCTCTGGCCAACTTATCCGGAGGAGAAAGTATCTTGAAATTTACCATACCCATAGGTCTACCAACGTGCCAAATATCAAGTAAATCACATTATAAATAAGATTTTTTTGAATAGGTCGGTCCCTGGCCAACTTTCCCGGAAGAGAAAGTATATTGAAATTTAACAAAGTCAAAGCGCTACCAACGTGCCGTATATCAAGCAAATCACATTATAAATAAGATTTTTTTGAATAGGTCGGTCCCTGGCCAACTTATCCGGAGGAGAAAGTATCTTGAAATCAACCAAAACCATAGGTCTACCAACGTGCCGAATATCAAGCAAATCACATCATAAATAAGATTTTTTTGAATAGGTTGGTCCCTGGCCAACTTATCCGGAGGAGAAAGTATCTTGAAATCAACCAAAACCATAGGTCTACCAACGTGCCGAATATCAAGCAAATCACATCTTAAATAAGATTTTTTTGAACAGGTTGGTCCCTGGCCAACTTATCCGGAGGAGAAAGTATCTTGAAATCAACCAAAACCATAGGTCTACCAACGTGCCGAATATCAAGCAAATCACATCTTAAATAAGATTTTTTTGAATAGGTCGGTCCCTGGCCAACTTATCCGGAGGAGAAAGTATCTTGAAATCAACCAAAACCATAGGTCTACCAACGTGCCGAATATCAAGCAAATCACATCATAAATAAGATTTTTTTGAATAGGTTGGTCTCTGGCCAACTTATCCGGAGGAGAAAGTATCTTGAAATCAACCAAAACCATAGGTCTACCAACGTGCCGAATATCAAGCAAATCACATCTTAAATAAGATTTTTTTGAACAGGTTGGTCCCTGGCCAACTTATCCGGAGGAGAAAGTATCTTGAAATCAACCAAAACCATAGGTCTACCAACGTGCCGAATATCAAGCAAATCACATCTTAAATAAGATTTTTTTGAATAGGTTGGTCTCTGGCCAACTTATCCGGAGGAGAAAGTATCTTGAAATCAACCAAAACCATAGGTCTACCAACGTGCCGAATATCAAGCAAATCACATCTTAAATAAGATTTTTTTGAATAGGTTGGTCCCTGGCCAACTTTTCCGGAAGAGAAAGTATCTTGAAATTTACCAAAGTCAAAGCTCTACCAACGTGCCGAATATCAAGCAAATCACATCATAAATAAGATTTTTTTGAATAGGTCGGTCCCTGGCCAACCTTCCCGGAAGAGAAAGTATCTTGAAATTTAACAAAACCAAAGGTCTACCAATGTGGCAAATATCAAGCAAATCACATCATAAATAAGATTTTTTTGAATAGGTCGGTACCTGGCCAACTTTTACGGAAGAGAAAGTATCTTGAAATTTACCATACCCATAGGTCTACCAACGTGCCAAATATCAAGTAAATCACATTATAAATAAGATTTTTTTGAATAGATCGGACCCTGGCTAACTTTCCCGGAAGGGAAATTATCTTGCAATTTAACAAAGTCAAAGCTCTACCAACTTGCCGAATATCAAGCTAATCACATCTTAAATAAGATTTTTTTGAATAGGTCGGTCCCTGGCCAACTTATCCGGAGGAGAAAATATCTTGAAATCAACCAAAACCATAGGTCTACCAACGTGCCGAATATCAAGCAAATCACATCATAAATACGATTTTTTTGAATAGGTCGGTCCCTGGCCAACTTTCCCGGAAGGGAAATTATCTTGCAATTTAACAAAGTCAAAGCTCTACCAACTTGCCGAATATCAAGCTAATCACATCTTAAATAAGATTTTTTTGAATAGGTCGGTCCCTGGCCAACTTATCCGGAGGAGAAAGTATCTTGAAATCAACCAAAACCATAGGTCTACCAACGTGCCGAATATCAAGCAAATCACATCATAAATACGATTTTTTTGAATAGGTCGGTCCCTGGCCAACTTTCCCGGAAGAGAAAGTATCTTGAAATTTAACAAAACCAATGTGCCAAATATCAAGCAAATCAAATCATAAATAAGATTTTTTTGAATAGATCGGTCCCTGGCTAACTTTCTCGGAAGAGAAAGTATCTTGCAATTTAACAAAGTCAAAGCTCTACCAACGTGCCGAATATCAAGCAAATCACATCATAAATAAGATTTTTTTGAATAGATCGGTCCCTGGCCAACCTTCCCGGAAGAGAAAGTATCTTGAAATTTAACAAAGGCAAAGTTCTACCAACTTGCCGAATATCAAGCTAATCACATCTTAAATAAGATTTTTTTGAATAGGTCGGTCCCTGGCCAACTTTCCCGGAAGAGAAAGTATCTTGAAATTTAACAAAACCAAAGGTCTACCAATGTGGCAAATATCAAGTAAATCACATCATAAATAAGATTTTTTTGAATAGATCGGTCCCTGGCTAACTTTCCCGGAAGGGAAATTATCTTGCAATTTAACAAAGTCACAGCTCTACCAACTTGCCGAATATCAAGCTAATCACATCTTGAATACGATTTTTTTGAATAGGTCGGTCCCTGGCCAACTTTTCCGGAAGAGAAAATGTCTTGAAATTTACCAAAGTCAAAGCTCTACCAACGTGCCGAATATCAAGCAAATCACATCTTAAATAAGATTTTTTTGAATAGGTTGTTCCCTGGCCAAATTTTCCGGAAGAGAAAGTATCTTGAAATTTACCAAAGTCAAAGCTCTACCAACGTGCCGAATATCAAGCAAGTCACATCATAAGTAAACTTTTTTTTGAATATTTCGGTACCTGGCCAACTTTTACGGAAGAGAAAGTATCTTGAAATTTACCATACCCATAGGTCTACCAACGTGCCAAATATCAAGGAAATCACATTATAAGTAAGATTCTTTTGAATAGATCGGTCCCTGGCTAACTTTCACGGAAGGGATATTATCTTGCAATTTAACAAAGTCACAGCTCTACCAACTTGCCGAATATCAAGCTAATCACATCTTGAATACGATTTTTTTGAATAGGTCGGTCCCTGGCCAACTTATCCGGAGGAGAAAGTATCTTGAAATCAACCAAAACCATAGGTCTACCAACGTGCCAAATATCAAGCAAATCACATTACAAAAGCGATTTTTTTGAATAGGTCGGTCCCTGGCCAACTTTCCCGGAAGAAAAAGTATCTTGAAATTTAACAAAACCAAAGGTCTACCAATGTGCCAAATATCAAGCAAATCACATCATAAATAAGAGTTTTTTGAATAGATCGGTCCCTGGCCAACTTTTCCGGAAGAGAAAGTGTCTTGAAATTTACCAAAGTCAAGGCTCTACCAACGTGCCGAATATCAAGCAAATCCCATCATAAATAAGATTTTTTTGAATAGATCGGTCCCTGGCCAACTTTTCCGGAAGAGAAAGTGTCTTGAAATTTACCAAAGTCAAGGCTCTACCAACGTGCCAAATATCAAGTAAATCACATTATAAATAAGATTTTTTTGAATAGGTCGGTCCCTGACCAACTTTCCCGGAAGAGAAAGTATCTTGAAATTTACCATACCCATAGGTCTACCAACGTGCCAAATATCAAGGAAATCACATTATAAGTAAGATTCTTTTGAATAGATCGGTCCCTGGCTAACTTTCACGGAAGGGATATTATCTTGCAATTTAACAAAGTCACAGCTCTACCAACTTGCCGAATATCAAGCTAATCACATCTTGAATACGATTTTTTTGAATAGGTCGGTCCCTGGCCAACTTATCCGGAGGAGAAAGTATCTTGAAATCAACCAAAACCATAGGTCTACCAACGTGCCGAATATCAAGCAAATCACATTACAAAAGCGATTTTTTTGAATAGGTCGGTCCCTGGCCAACTTTCCCGGAAGAAAAAGTATCTTGAAATTAACAAAACCAAAGGTCTACCAATGTGCCAAATATCAAGCAAATCACATCATAAATAAGAGTTTTTTGAATAGATCGGTCCCTGGCCAACTTTTCCGGAAGAGAAAGTGTCTTGAAATTTACCAAAGTCAAGGCCTCTACCAACGTGCCGAATATCAAGCAAATCCCAATCATAAATAAGATTTTTTTGAATAGATCGGTCCCTGGCCAACTTTTCCGGAAGAGAAAGTGTCTTGAAATTTACCAAAGTCAAGGCTCTACCAACGTGCCAAATATCAAGTAAATCACATTATAAATAAGATTTTTTTGAATAGGTCGGTCCCTGACCAACTTTCCCGGAAGAGAAAGTATCTTGAAATTTACCATACCCATAGGTCTACCAACGTGCCAAATATCAAGGAAATCACATTATAAGTAAGATTCTTTTGAATAGATCGGTCCCTGGCTAACTTTCACGGAAGGGAAATTATCTTGCAATTTAACAAAGTCACAGCTCTACCAACTTGCCGAATATCAAGCTAATCACATCTTGAATACGATTTTTTTGAATAGGTCGGTCCCTGGCCAACCTTCCCGGAAGAGAAAGTATCTTGAAATTTAACAAAGGCAAAGTTCTATCAACTTGCCGAATATCAAGCTAATCACATCTTAAATAAGATTTTTTTGAATAGGTCGGTCCCTGGCCAACTTATCCGGAGGAGAAAGTATCTTGAAATTTAACAAAACCAAAGGTCTACCAATGTGGCAAATATCAAGCAAATCGCATTATAAATGCGATTTTTTTGAATAGGTCGGTCCCTGGCCAACTTTCCCGGAAGAGAAAGTATCTTGAAATTTAACAAAACCAAAGGTCTACCAATGTGGCAAATATCAAGCAAGTCACATCATAAATAAGATTTTTTTTGAATAGATCGGTCCCTGGCTAACTGTCCCGGAAGGGAAATTATCTTGCAATTTAACAAAGTCAAAGCTCTACCAACTTGCCGAATATCAAGCTAATCACATCTTAAATAAGATTTTTTTGAATAGGTCGGTCCCTGGCCAACTTATCCGGAGGAGAAAGTATCTTGAAATCAACCAAAACCATAGGGTCTACCAACGTGCCGAATATCAAGCAAATCACATCATAAATACGATTTTTTTGAATAGGTCGGTCCCTGGCCAACTTTCCCGGAAGAGAAAGTATCTTGAAATTTAACAAAACCAAAGGTCTACCAATGTGCCAAATATCAAGCAAATCACATCATAAATAAGATTTTTTTGAATAGGTCGGTCCCTGGCCAACTTTCCCGGAAGAAAAAGTATCTTGAAATTTAACAAAACCAAAGGTCTACCAATGTGCCAAATATCAAGCAAATCACATCATAAATAAGATTTTTTTGAATAGATCGGTCCCTGGCCAACTTTTCCGGAAGAGAAAGTGTCTTGAAATTTACCAAAGTCAAGGCTCTACCAACGTGCCAAATATCAAGTAAATCACATTATAAATAAGATTTTTTTGAATAGGTCGGTCCCTGACCAACTTTCCCGGAAGAGAAAGTATCTTGAAATTTAACAAAGGCAGAGTTCTACCAACTTGCCGAATATCAAGCTACTCACATCTTAAATACGATTTTTTTGAATAGGTCGGTCCCTGGCCAACTTATCCGGAGGAGAAAGTATCTTGAAATCAACCAAAACCATAGGTCTACAACGTGCCGAATATCAAGCAAATCACATCATAAATACGATTTTTTTGAATAGGTCGGTCCCTGGCCAACTTTCCCGGAAGAGAAAGTATCTTGAAATTTAACAAAACCAAAGGTCTACCAATGTGCCAAATATCAAGCAAATCACATCATAAATAAGATTTTTTTTGAATAGATCGGTCCCTGGCCAACTTCTCCGGAAGAGAAAGTGTCTTGAAATTTACCAAAGTCAAGGCTCTACCAACGTGCCGAATATCAAGCAAATCCCATCATAAATAAGATTTTTTTGAATAGGTCGGTCCCTTGTCAAATTTTCCGGAAGAGGAAGTATCTTGAAATCAACCAAAACCATAGGTCTACCAATGTGGCAAATATCAAGCAAATCGCATTATAAATGCGATTTTTTTGAATAGGTCGGTCTCTGGCCAACTTTCCCGGAAGAGAAAGTACTTGAAATTTAACAAAACCAAAGGTCTACCAATGTGGCAAATATCAAGCAAGTCACATCATAAATAAGATTTTTTTGAATAGATCGGTCCCTGGCTAACTGTCCCGGAAGGGAAATTATCTTGCAATTTAACAAAGTCAAAGCTCTACCAACTTGCCGAATATCAAGCTAATCACATCTTAAATAAGATTTTTTTGAATAGGTCGGTCCCTGGCCAACTTATCCGGAGGAGAAAGTATCTTGAAATCAACCAAAACCATAGGTCTACCAACGTGCCGAATATCAAGCAAATCACATCATAAATACGATTTTTTTGAATAGGTCGGTCCCTGGCCAACTTTCCCGGAAGAGAAAGTATCTTGAAATTTAACAAAACCAAAGGTCTACCAATGTGCCAAATATCAAGCAAATCACATCATAAATAAGATTTTTTTGAATAGGTCGGTCCCTGGCCAACTTTCCCCGGAAGAAAAAGTATTCTTGAAATTTAACAAAACCAAAGGTCTACCAATGTGCCAAATATCAAGCAAATCACATCATAAATAAGATTTTTTTGAATAGATCGGTCCCTGGCCAACTTTTCCGGAAGAGAAAGTGTCTTGAAATTTACCAAAGTCAAGGCTCTACCAACGTGCCAAATATCAAGTAAATCACATTATAAATAAGATTTTTTTGAATAGGTCGGTCCCTGACCAACTTTCCCCGGAAGAGAAAGTATCTTGAAATTTAACAAAGGCAGAGTTCTACCAACTTGCCGAATATCAAGCTACTCACATCTTAAATACGATTTTTTTGAATAGGTCGGTCCCTGGCCAACTTATCCGGAGGAGAAAGTATCTTGAAATCAACCAAAACCATAGGTCTACCAACGTGCCGAATATCAAGCAAATCACATTACAAAAGCGATTTTTTTGAATAGGTCGGTCCCTGGCCAACTTTCCCGGAAGAAAAAGTATCTTGAAATTTAAACAAAACCAAAGGTCTACCAATGTGCCAAATATCAAGCAAATCACATCATAAATAAGATTTTTTTGAATAGATCGGTCCCTGGCCAACTTTTCCGGAAGAGAAAGTGTCTTGAAATTTACCAAAGTCAAGGCTCTACCAACGTGCTGAATATCAAGCAAATCCCCATCATAATAAGATTTTTTTGAATAGGTCGGTCCCTTGTCAAATTTTCCGGAAGAGGAAGTATCTTGTAATCAACCAAAACCATAGGTCTACCAACGTGCCAAATATCAAGCAAATCACATTATAAATGCGATTTTTTTGAATAGGTCGGTCCCTGGCCAACTTTCCCGGAAGAGAAAGTATCTTGAAATTTAACAAAACCAAAGGTCTACCAATGTGGCAAATATCAAGCTAATCACATCTTAAATAAGATTTTTTTGAATAGGTCGGTCCCTGGCCAACTTATCCGGAGGAGAAAGTATCTTGAAATCAACCAAAACCATAGGTCTACCAACGTGCCAAATATCAAGCAAATCACATCATATATAAGATTTTTTTGAATAGGTCAGTTCCTGGCCAACCTTCCCGGAAGAGAAAGTATCTTGAAATTTAACAAAGGCAAAGTTCTACCAACTTGCCGAATATCAAGCTAATCACATCTTAAATAAGATTTTTTTGAATAGGTCGGTCCCTGGCCAACTTATCCGGAGGAGAAAGTATCTTGAAATTTAACAAAACCAAAGGTCTACCAATGTGGCAAATATCAAGCAAATCACATTATAAATGCGATTTTTTTGAATAGGTCGGTCCCTGGCCAACTTTCCCGGAAGAGAAAGTATCTTGAAATTTAACAAAACCAAAGGTCTACCAATGTGGCAAATATCAAGCAAGTCACATCATAAATAAGATTTTTTTGAATAGATCGGTCCCTGGCTAACTTTCCCGGAAGGGAAATTATCTTGCAATTTAACAAAGTCAAAGCTCTACCAACTTGCCGAATATCAAGCTAATCACATCTTAAATAAGATTTTTTTGAATAGGTCGGTCCCTGGCCAACTTATCCGGAGGAGAAAGTATCTTGAAATCAACCAAAACCATAGGTCTACCAATGTGCCGAATATCAAGCAAATCACATCATAAATACGATTTTTTTGAATAGGTCGGTCCCTGGCCAACTTTCCCGGAAGAGAAAGTATCTTGAAATTTAACAAAACCAATGTGCCAAATATCAAGCAAATCAAATCATAAATAAGATTTTTTTGAATAGATCGGTCCCTGGCTAACTTTCCCGGAAGAGAAAGTATCTTGCAATTGAACAAAGTCAAAACTCTACCAACGTGCCGAATATCAAGCAAATCACATCATAAATAAGATTTTTTTGAATAGGTCGGTCCCTGGCCAACCTTCCCGGAAGAGAAAGTATCTTGAAATTTAACAAAGGCAAAGTTCTACCAACTTGCCGAATATCAAGCTAATCACATCTTAAATAAGATTTTTTTGAATAGGTCGGTCCCTGGCCAACTTATCCGGAGGAGAAAGTATCTTGAAGTCAACCATAACCATAGGTCTACCAACGTGCCAAATATCAAGCAAATCACATCATAAATACGATTTTTTTGAATAGGTCGGTCCCTGGCCAACTTTCCCGGAAGAGAAAGTATCTTGAAATTTAACAAAACCAAAGGTCTACCAATGTGCCAAATATCAAGCAAATCACATCATAAATAAGATTTTTTTGAATAGATCGGACCCTGGCCAACTTTTCCGGAAGAGAAAGTGTCTTGAAATTTACCAAAGTCAAAGCTCTACCAACGTGCCGAATATCAAGCAAATCACATCATAAATAAGATTTTTTTGAATAGGTTGGTCCCTGGCCAACTTTTCCGGAAGAGAAAGTATCTTGAAATTTACCAAAGTCAAAGCTCTACCAACGTGCCGAATATCAAGCAAGTCACATCATAAGTAAACTTTTTTTTGAATAGGTCGGTACCTGGCCAACTTTTACGGAAGAGAAAGTATCTTGAAATTTAACAAAACCAAAGGTCTACCAATGGGGCAAATATCAAGCAAGTCACATCATAAATAAGATTTTTTTGAATAGATCGGTCCCTGGCTAACTTTCCCGGAAGGGAAATTATCTTGCAATTTAACAAAGTCAAAGCTCTACCCACTTGCCGAATATCAAGCTAATCACATCTGAAATAAGATTTTTTTGAATAGGTCGGTCCCTGGCCAACTTATCCGGAGGAGAAAGTATCTTGAAATCAACCAAAACCATAGGTCTACCAACGTGCCGAATATCAAGCAAATCACATCATTAATACGATTTTTTTGAATAGGTCGGTCCCTGGCCAACTTTCCCGGAAGAGAAAGTACCTTGAAATTTAACAAAACCAAAGGTCTACCAATGTGCCGAATATCAAGCTAATCACATCTTAAATAAGATTTTTTTGAATAGGTCGGTCCCTGGCCAACTTATCCGGAGGAGAAAGTATCTTGAAATCAACCAAAACCATAGGTCTACCAACGTGCCAAATATCAAGCAAATCACATTATAAATGCGATTTTTTTGAATAGGTCGGTCCCTGGCCAACTTTCCCGGAAGAGAAAGTACCTTGAAATTTAACAAAACCAAAGGTCTACCAACGTGCCGAATATCAAGCTAATCACATCTTAAATAAGATTTTTTTGAATAGGTCGGTCCCTGGCCAACTTATCCGGAGGAGAAAGTATCTTGAAATCAACCAAAACCATAGGTCTACCAACGTGCCAAATATCAAGCAAATCACATTATAAATGCGATTTTTTTGAATAGGTCGGTCCCTGGCCAACTTTCCCGGAAGAGAAAGTATCTTGAAATTTAACAAAACCAAAGGTCTACCAATGTGGCAAATATCAAGCTAATCACATCTTAAATAAGATTTTTTTGAATAGGTCGGTCCCTGGCCAACTTATCCGGAGGAGAAAGTATCTTGAAATCAACCAAAACCATAGGTCTACCAACGTGCCAAATATCAAGCAAATCACATCATATATAAGATTTTTTTGAATAGGTCAGTCCCTGGCCAACCTTCCCGGAAGAGAAAGTATCTTGAAATTTAACAAAGGCAAAGTTCTACCAACTTGCCGAATATCAAGCTAATCACATCTTAAATAAGATTTTTTTGAATAGGTCGGTCCCTGGCCAACTTATCCGGAGGAGAAAGTATCTTGAAATTTAACAAAACCAAAGGTCTACCAATGTGGCAAATATCAAGCAAATCACATCATTAATACGATTTTTTTGAATAGGTCGGTCCCTGGCCAACTTTCCCGGAAGAGAAAGTACCTTGAAATTTAACAAAACCAAAGGTCTACCAACGTGCCGAATATCAAGCTAATCACATCTTAAATAAGATTTTTTTGAATAGGTCGGTCCCTGGCCAACTTATCCGGAGGAGAAAGTATCTTGAAATCAACCAAAACCATAGGTCTACCAACGTGCCAAATATCAAGCAAATCACATTATAAATGCGATTTTTTTGAATAGGTCGGTCCCTGGCCAACTTTCCCGGAAGAGAAAGTATCTTGAAATTTAACAAAACCAAAGGTCTACCAATGTGGCAAATATCAAGCTAATCACATCTTAAATAAGATTTTTTTGAATAGGTCGGTCCCTGGCCAACTTATCCGGAGGAGAAAGTATCTTGAAATCAACCAAAACCATAGGTCTACCAACGTGCCAAATATCAAGCAAATCACATCATATATAAGATTTTTTTGAATAGGTCAGTCCCTGGCCAACCTTCCCGGAAGAGAAAGTATCTTGAAATTTAACAAAGGCAAAGTTCTACCAACTTGCCGAATATCAAGCTAATCACATCTTAAATAAGATTTTTTTGAATAGGTCGGTCCCTGGCCAACTTATCCGGAGGAGAAAGTATCTTGAAATTTAACAAAACCAAAGGTCTACCAATGTGGCAAATATCAAGCAAATCACATTATAAATGCGATTTTTTTGAATAGGTCGGTCCCTGGCCAACTTTCCCGGAAGAGAAAGTATCTTGAAATTTAACAAAACCAAAGGTCTACCAATGTGGCAAATATCAAGCAAGTCACATCATAAATAAGATTTTTTTGAATAGATCGGTCCCTGGCTAACTTTCCCGGAAGGGAAATTATCTTGCAATTTAACAAAGTCAAAGCTCTACCAACTTGCCGAATATCAAGCTAATCACATCTTAAATAAGATTTTTTTGAATAGGTCGGTCCCTGGCCAACTTATCCGGAGGAGAAAGTATCTTGAAATCAACCAAAACCATAGGTCTACCAACGTGCCGAATATCAAGCAAATCACATCATAAATACGATTTTTTTGAATAGGTCGGTCCCTGGCCAACTTTCCCGGAAGAGAAAGTATCTTGAAATTTAACAAAACCAATGTGCCAAATATCAAGCAAATCAAATCATAAATAAGATTTTTTTGAATAGATCGGTCCCTGGCTAACTTTCCCGGAAGAGAAAGTATCTTGCAATTGAACAAAGTCAAAACTCTACCAACGTGCCGAATATCAAGCAAATCACATCATAAATAAGATTTTTTTGAATAGGTCGGTCCCTGGCCAACCTTCCCGGAAGAGAAAGTATCTTGAAATTTCTACCAACTTGCCGAATATCAAGCTAATCACATCTTAAATAAGATTTTTTTGAATAGGTCGGTCCCTGGCCAACTTATCCGGAGGAGAAAGTATCTTGAAGTCAACCATAACCATAGGTCTACCAACGTGCCAAATATCAAGCAAATCTCATTATAAATACGATTTTTTTGAATAGGTCGGTCCCTGGCCAACTTTCCCGGAAGAGAAAGTATCTTGAAATTTAACAAAACCAAAGGTCTACCAATGTGCCAAATATCAAGCAAATCACATCATAAATAAGATTTTTTTGAATAGATCGGACCCTGGCCAACTTTTCCGGAAGAGAAAGTGTCTTGAAATTTACCAAAGTCAAAGCTCTACCAACGTGCCGAATATCAAGCAAATCACATCATAAATAAGATTTTTTTGAATAGGTAGGTCCCTGGCCAACTTTTCCGGAAGAGAAAGTATCTTGAAATTTACCAAAGTCAAAGCTCTACCAACGTGCCGAATATCAAGCAAGTCACATCATAAGTAAACTTTTTTTTGAATAGGTCGGTACCTGGCCAACTTTTACGGAAGAGAAAGTATCTTGAAATTTAACAAAACCAAAGGTCTACCAATGGGGCAAATATCAAGCAAGTCACATCATAAATAAGATTTTTTTGAATAGATCGGTCCCTGGCTAACTTTCCCGGAAGGGAAATTATCTTGCAATTTAACAAAGTCAAAGCTCTACCCACTTGCCGAATATCAAGCTAATCACATCTGAAATAAGATTTTTTTGAATAGGTCGGTCCCTGGCCAACTTATCCGGAGGAGAAAGTATCTTGAAATCAACCAAAACCATAGGTCTACCAACGTGCCGAATATCAAGCAAATCACATCATTAATACGATTTTTTTGAATAGGTCGGTCCCTGGCCAACTTTCCCGGAAGAGAAAGTACCTTGAAATTTAACAAAACCAAAGGTCTACCAATGTGGCAAATATCAAGCAAGTCACATCATAAATAAGATTTTTTTGAATAGATCGGTCCCTGGCTAACTTTCCCGGAAGGGAAATTATCTTGCAATTTAACAAAGTCAAAGCTCTACCAACTTGCCGAATATCAAGCTAATCACATCTTAAATAAGATTTTTTTGAATAGGTCGGTCCCTGGCCAACTTATCCGGAGGAGAAAGTATCTTGAAATCAACCAAAACCATAGGTCTACCAACGTGCCAAATATCAAGCAAATCACATTATAAATGCGATTTTTTTGAATAGGTCGGTCCCTGGCCAACTTTCCCGGAAGAGAAAGTATCTTGAAATTTAACAAAACCAAAGGTCTACCAATGTGGCAAATATCAAGCTAATCACATCTTAAATAAGATTTTTTTGAATAGGTCGGTCCCTGGCCAACTTATCCGGAGGAGAAAGTATCTTGAAATCAACCAAAACCATAGGTCTACCAACGTGCCAAATATCAAGCAAATCACATCATATATAAGATTTTTTTGAATAGGTCAGTCCCTGGCCAACCTTCCCGGAAGAGAAAGTATCTTGAAATTTAACAAAGGCAAAGTTCTACCAACTTGCCGAATATCAAGCTAATCACATCTTAAATAAGATTTTTTTGAATAGGTCGGTCCCTGGCCAACTTTCCCGGAAGAGAAAGTATCTTGAAATTTAACAAAACCAAAGGTCTACCAATGTGGCAAATATCAAGCAAGTCACATCATAAATAAGATTTTTTTGAATAGGTCGGTCCCTGGCCAACTTATCCGGAGGAGAAAGTATCTTGAAATCAACCAAAACCATAGGTCTACCAACGTGCCAAATATCAAGCAAATCACATCATATATAAGATTTTTTTGAATAGGTCAGTCCCTGGCCAACCTTCCCGGAAGAGAAAGTATCTTGAAATTTAACAAAGGCAAAGTTCTACCAACTTGCCGAATATCAAGCTAATCACATCTTAAATAAGATTTTTTTGAATAGGTCGGTCCCTGGCCAACTTATCCGGAGGAGAAAGTATCTTGAAATCAACCAAAACCATAGGTCTACCAACGTGCCAAATATCAAGCAAATCACATCATATATAAGATTTTTTTGAATAGGTCAGTCCCTGGCCAACCTTCCCGGAAGAGAAAGTATCTTGCAATTTAACAAAGTCAAAGCTCTACCAACTTGCCGAATATCAAGCTAATCACATCTTAAATAAGATTTTTTTGAATAGGTCGGTCTCTGGCCAACTTATCCGGAGGAGAAAGTATCTTGAAATCAACCAAAACCATAGGTCTACCAACGTGCCAAATATCAAGCAAATCACATCATATATAAGATTTTTTTGAATAGGTCAGTCCCTGGCCAACCTTCCCGGAAGAGAAAGTATCTTGCAATTTAACAAAGTCAAAGCTCTACCAACTTGCCGAATATCAAGCTAATCACATCATAAATACGATTTTTTTGAATAGGTCGGTCCCTGGCCAACTTTCCCGGAAGAGAAAGTATCTTGAAATTTAACAAAACCAATGTGCCAAATATCAAGCAAATCAAATCATAAATAAGATTTTTTTGAATAGATCGGTCCCTGGCTAACTTTCCCGGAAGAGAAAGTATCTTGCAATTGAACAAAGTCAAAACTCTACCAACGTGCCGAATATCAAGCAAATCACATCATAAATAAGATTTTTTTGAATAGGTCGGTCCCTGGCCAACCTTCCCGGAAGAGAAAGTATCTTGAAATTTAACAAAGGCAAAGTTCTACCAACTTGCCGAATATCAAGCTAATCACATCTTAAATAAGATTTTTTTGAATAGGTCGGTCCCTGGCCAACTTATCCGGAGGAGAAAGTATCTTGAAGTCAACCATAACCATAGGTCTACCAACGTGCCAAATATCAAGCAAATCTCATTATAAATACGATTTTTTTGAATAGGTCGGTCCCTGGCCAACTTTCCCGGAAGAGAAAGTATCTTGAAATTTAACAAAACCAAAGGTCTACCAATGTGCCAAATATCAAGCAAATCACATCATAAATAAGATTTTTTTGAATAGATCGGACCCTGGCCAACTTTTCCGGAAGAGAAAGTGTCTTGAAATTTACCAAAGTCAAAGCTCTACCAACGTGCCGAATATCAAGCAAATCACATCATAAATAAGATTTTTTTGAATAGGTTGGTCCCTGGCCAACTTTTCCGGAAGAGAAAGTATCTTGAAATTTACCAAAGTCAAAGCTCTACCAACGTGCCGAATATCAAGCAAGTCACATCATAAGTAAACTTTTTTTTGAATAGGTCGGTACCTGGCCAACTTTTACGGAAGAGAAAGTATCTTGAAATTTAACAAAACCAAAGGTCTACCAATGGGGCAAATATCAAGCAAGTCACATCATAAATAAGATTTTTTTGAATAGATCGGTCCCTGGCTAACTTTCCCGGAAGGGAAATTATCTTGCAATTTAACAAAGTCAAAGCTCTACCCACTTGCCGAATATCAAGCTAATCACATCTGAAATAAGATTTTTTTGAATAGGTCGGTCCCTGGCCAACTTATCCGGAGGAAAAAGTATCTTGAAATCAACCAAAACCATAGGTCTACCAACGTGCCGAATATCAAGCAAATCACATCATTAATACGATTTTTTTGAATAGGTCGGTCCCTGGCCAACTTTCCCGGAAGAGAAAGTACCTTGAAATTTAACAAAACCAAAGGTCTACCAATGTGGCAAATATCAAGCAAATCACATTATAAATGCGATTTTTTTGAATAGGTCGGTCCCTGGCCAACTTTCCCGGAAGAGAAAGTATCTTGAAATTTAACAAAACCAAAGGTCTACCAATGTGCCAAATGTCAAGCAAATCACATCATAAATAAGATTTTTTTGAATAGATCGGTCCCTGGCCAACTTCTCCGGAAGAGAAAGTGTCTTGAAATTTACCAAAGTCAAGGCTCTACCAACGTGCCGAATATCAAGCAAATCCCATCATAAATAAGATTTTTTTGAATAGGTCGGTCCCTTGTCAAATTTTCCGGAAGAGGAAGTATCTTGAAATCAACCAAAACCATAGGTCTACCAACGTGGCAAATATCAAGCAAATCACATTATAAATGCGATTTTTTTGAATAGGTCGGTCCCTTGTCAAATTTTCCGGAAGAGGAAGTATCTTGAAATTTACCATACCCATAGGTCTACCAACGTGCCAAATATCAAGTAAATCACATTATAAATAAGATTTTTTTGAATAGGTCGGTCCCTGACCAACTTTCCCGGAAGAGAAAGTATCTTGAAATTTAACAAAGGCAAAGTTCTACCAACTTGCCGAATATCAAGCTACTCACATCTTAAATACGATTTTTTTGAATAGGTCGGTCCCTGGCCAACTTATCCGGAGGAGAAAGTATCTTGAAATCAACCAAAACCATAGGTCTACCAACGTGTTGAATATCAAGCAAATCACATCATAAATACGATTTTTTTGAATAGGTCGGTCCCTGACCAACTTTCCCGGAAGAGAAAGTATCTTGAAATTTAACAAAGGCAGAGTTCTACCAACTTGCCGAATATCAAGCTACTCACATCTTAAATACGATTTTTTTGAATAGGTCGGTCCCTGGCCAACTTATCCGGAGGAGAAAGTATCTTGAAATCAACCAAAACCATAGGTCTACCAACGTGCCGAATATCAAGCAAATCACATCATAAATACGATTTTTTTGAATAGGTCAGTCCCTGGCCAACTTTCCCGGAAGAGAAAGTATCTTGAAATTTAACAAAACCAAAGGTCTACCAATGTGCCAAATATCAAGCAAATCACATCATAAATAAGATTTTTTTGAATAGATCGGTCCCTGGCCAACTTCTCCGGAAGAGGAAGTATCTTGAAATTTACCATACCCATAGGTCTACCAACGTGCCAAATATCAAGTAAATCACATTATAAATAAGATTTTTTTGAATAGGTCGGTCCCTGACCAACTTTCCCGGAAGAGAAAGTATCTTGAAATTTAACAAAGGCAGAGTTCTACCAACTTGCCGAATATCCAGCTACTCACATCTTAAATACGATTTTTTTGAATAGGTCGGTCCCTGGCCAACTTATCCGGAGGAGAAAGTATCTTGAAATTAACCAAAACCATAGGTCTACCAACTTGCCGAATATCAAGCTAATCACATCTTAAATAAGATTTTTTTGAATAGGTCGGTCTCTGGCCAACTTATCCGGAGGAGAAAGTATCTTGAAATCAACCAAAACCATAGGTCTACCAACGTGCCAAATATCAAGCAAATCACATCATATATAAGATTTTTTTGAATAGGTCAGTCCCTGGCCAACCTTCCCGGAAGAGAAAGTATCTTGCAATTTAACAAAGTCAAAGCTCTACCAACTTGCCGAATATCAAGCTAATCACATCATAAATACGATTTTTTTGAATAGGTCGGTCCCTGGCCAACTTTCCCGGAAGAGAAAGTATCTTGAAATTTAACAAAACCAATGTGCCAAATATCAAGCAAATCAAATCATAAATAAGATTTTTTTGAATAGATCGGTCCCTGGCTAACTTTCCCGGAAGAGAAAGTATCTTGCAATTGAACAAAGTCAAAGCTCTACCAACTTGCCGAATATCAAGCAAATCACATCATAAATAAGATTTTTTTGAATAGGTCGGTCCCTGGCCAACCTTCCCGGAAGAGAAAGTATCTTGAAATTTAACAAAGGCAAAGTTCTACCAACTTGCCGAATATCAAGCTAATCACATCTTAAATAAGATTTTTTTGAATAGGTCGGTCCCTGGCCAACTTATCCGGAGGAGAAAGTATCTTGAAGTCAACCATAACCATAGGTCTACCAACGTGCCAAATATCAAGCAAATCTCATTATAAATACGATTTTTTTGAATAGGTCGGTCCCTGGCCAACTTTCCCGGAAGAGAAAGTATCTTGAAATTTAACAAAACCAAAGGTCTACCAATGTGCCAAATATCAAGCAAATCACATCATAAATAAGATTTTTTTGAATAGATCGGACCCTGGCCAACTTTTCCGGAAGAGAAAGTGTCTTGAAATTTACCAAAGTCAAAGCTCTACCAACGTGCCGAATATCAAGCAAATCACATCATAAATAAGATTTTTTTGAATAGGTTGGTCCCTGGCCAACTTTTCCGGAAGAGAAAGTATCTTGAAATTTACCAAAGTCAAAGCTCTACCAACGTGCCGAATATCAAGCAAGTCACATCATAAGTAAACTTTTTTTTGAATAGGTCGGTACCTGGCCAACTTTTACGGAAGAGAAAGTATCTTGAAATTTAACAAAACCAAAGGTCTACCAATGGGGCAAATATCAAGCAAGTCACATCATAAATAAGATTTTTTTGAATAGATCGGTCCCTGGCTAACTTTCCCGGAAGGGAAATTATCTTGCAATTTAACAAAGTCAAAGCTCTACCCACTTGCCGAATATCAAGCTAATCACATCTGAAATAAGATTTTTTTGAATAGGTCGGTCCCTGGCCAACTTATCCGGAGGAAAATGTATCTTGAAATCAACCAAAACCATAGGTCTACCAACGTGCCGAATATCAAGCAAATCACATCATTAATACGATTTTTTTGAATAGGTCGGTCCCTGGCCAACTTTCCCGGAAGAGAAAGTACCTTGAAATTTAACAAAACCAAAGGTCTACCAATGTGGCAAATATCAAGCAAATCACATTATAAATGCGATTTTTTTGAATAGGTCGGTCCCTGGCCAACTTTCCCGGAAGAGAAAGTATCTTGAAATTTAACAAAACCAAAGGTCTACCAATGTGCCAAATGTCAAGCAAATCACATCATAAATAAGATTTTTTTGAATAGATCGGTCCCTGGCCAACTTCTCCGGAAGAGAAAGTGTCTTGAAATTTACCAAAGTCAAGGCTCTACCAACGTGCCGAATATCAAGCAAATCCCATCATAAATAAGATTTTTTTGAATAGGTCGGTCCCTTGTCAAATTTTCCGGAAGAGGAAGTATCTTGAAATCAACCAAAACCATAGGTCTACCAACGTGGCAAATATCAAGCAAATCACATTATAAATGCGATTTTTTTGAATAGGTCGGTCCCTTGTCAAATTTTCCGGAAGAGGAAGTATCTTGAAATTTACCATACCCATAGGTCTACCAACGTGCCAAATATCAAGTAAATCACATTATAAATAAGATTTTTTTGAATAGGTCGGTCCCTGACCAACTTTCCCGGAAGAGAAAGTATCTTGAAATTTAACAAAGGCAAAGTTCTACCAACTTGCCGAATATCAAGCTACTCACATCTTAAATACGATTTTTTTGAATAGGTCGGTCCCTGGCCAACTTATCCGGAGGAGAAAGTATCTTGAAATCAACCAAAACCATAGGTCTACCAACGTGTTGAATATCAAGCAAATCACATCATAAATACGATTTTTTTGAATAGGTCGGTCCCTGACCAACTTTCCCGGAAGAGAAAGTATCTTGAAATTTAACAAAGGCAGAGTTCTACCAACTTGCCGAATATCAAGCTACTCACATCTTAAATACGATTTTTTTGAATAGGTCGGTCCCTGGCCAACTTATCCGGAGGAGAAAGTATCTTGAAATCAACCAAAACCATAGGTCTACCAACGTGCCGAATATCAAGCAAATCACATCATAAATACGATTTTTTTGAATAGGTCAGTCCCTGGCCAACTTTCCCGGAAGAGAAAGTATCTTGAAATTTAACAAAACCAAAGGTCTACCAATGTGCCAAATATCAAGCAAATCACATCATAAATAAGATTTTTTTGAATAGATCGGTCCCTGGCCAACTTCTCCGGAAGAGGAAGTATCTTGAAATTTACCATACCCATAGGTCTACCAACGTGCCAAATATCAAGTAAATCACATTATAAATAAGATTTTTTTGAATAGGTCGGTCCCTGACCAACTTTCCCGGAAGAGAAAGTATCTTGAAATTTAACAAAGGCAGAGTTCTACCAACTTGCCGAATATCCAGCTACTCACATCTTAAATACGATTTTTTTGAATAGGTCGGTCCCTGGCCAACTTATCCGGAGGAGAAAGTATCTTGAAATTAACCAAAACCATAGGTCTACCAACGTGCCGAATATCAAGCAAATCACATCATAAATACGATTTTTTTGAATAGGTCGGTCCCTGGCCAACTTTCCCGGAAGAGAAAGTATCTTGAAATTTAACAAAACCAAAGGTCTACCAATGTGCCAAATATCAAGCAAATCACATCATAAATACGATTTTTTTGAATAGGTCGGTCCCTGGCCAACTTTCCCGGAAGAGAAAGTATCTTGAAATTTAACAAAACCAAAGGTCTACCAACGTGCCGAATATCAAGCAAATCACATTACAAAAGCGATTTTTTTGAATAGGTCGGTCCCTGGCCAACTTTCCCGGAAGAAAAAGTATCTTGAAATTTAACAAAACCAAAGGTCTACCAATGTGCCAAATATCAAGCAAATCACATCATAAATAAGATTTTTTTGAATAGATCGGTCCCTGGCCAACTTTTCCGGAAGAGAAAGTGTCTTGAAATTTACCAAAGTCAAGGCTCTACCAACGTGCTGAATATCAAGCAAATCCCATCATAAATAAGATTTTTTTGAATAGGTCGGTCCCTTGTCAAATTTTCCGGAAGAGGAAGTATCTTGAAATCAACCAAAACCATAGGTCTACCAACGTGCCAAATATCAAGCAAATCACATTATAAATGCGATTTTTTTGAATAGGTCGGTCCCTGGCCAACTTTCCCGGAAGAGAAAGTATCTTGAAATTTAACAAAACCAAAGGTCTACCAATGTGGCAAATATCAAGCTAATCACATCTTAAATAAGATTTTTTTGAATAGGTCGGTCCCTGGCCAACTTATCCGGAGGAGAAAGTATCTTGAAATCAACCAAAACCATAGGTCTACCAACGTGCCAAATATCAAGCAAATCACATCATATATAAGATTTTTTTGAATAGGTTAGTCCCTGGCCAACCTTCCCGGAAGAGAAAGTATCTTAAATAAGATTTTTTTGAATAGGTCGGTCCCTGGCCAACTTATCCGGAGGAGAAAGTATCTTGAAATTTAACAAAACCAAAGGTCTACCAATGTGGCAAATATCAAGCAAATCACATTATAAATGCGATTTTTTTGAATAGGTCGGTCCCTGGCCAACTTTCCCGGAAGAGAAAGTATCTTGAAATTTAACAAAACCAAAGGTCTACCAATGTGGCAAATATCAAGCAAGTCACATCATAAATAAGATTTTTTTGAATAGATCGGTCCCTGGCTAACTTTCCCGGAAGGGAAATTATCTTGCAATTTAACAAAGTCAAAGCTCTACCAACTTGACGAATATCAAGCTAATCACATCTTAAATAAGATTTTTTTGAATAGGTCGGTCCCTGGCCAACTTATCCGGAGGAGAAAGTATCTTGAAATCAACCAAAACCATAGGTATACCAACGTGCCGAATATCAAGCAAATCACATCATAAATACGATTTTTTTGAATAGGTCGGTCCCTGGCCAACTTTCCCGGAAGAGAAAGTATCTTGAAATTTAACAAAACCAATGTGCCAAATATCAAGCAAATCAAATCATAAATAAGATTTTTTTGAATAGATCGGTCCCTGGCTAACTTTCCCGGAAGAGAAAGTATCTTGCAATTAAACAAAGTCAAAGCTCTACCAACGTGCCGAATATCAAGCAAATCACATCATAAATAAGATTTTTTTGAATAGGTCGGTCCCTGGCCAACCTTCCCGGAAGAGAAAGTATCTTGAAATTTAACAAAGGCAAAGTTCTACCAACTTGCCGAATATCAAGCTAATCACATCTTAAATAAGATTTTTTTGAATAGGTCGGTCCCTGGCCAACTTATCCGGAGGAGAAAGTATCTTGAAGTCAACCAAAACCATAGGTCTACCAACGTGCCAAATATCAAGCAAATCTCATTATAAATACGATTTTTTTGAATAGGTCGGTCCCTGGCCAACTTTCCCGGAAGAGAAAGTATCTTGAAATTTAACAAAACCAAAGGTCTACCAATGTGCCAAATATCAAGCAAATCACATCATAAATAAGATTTTTTTGAATAGATCGGACCCTGGCCAACTTTTCCGGAAGAGAAAGTGTCTTGAAATTTACCAAAGTCAAAGCTCTACCAACGTGCCGAATATCAAGCAAATCACATCATAAATAAGATTTTTTTGAATAGGTTGGTCCCTGGCCAACTTTTCCGGAAGAGAAAGTATCTTGAAATTTACCAAAGTCAAAGCTCTACCAACGTGCCGAATATCAAGCAAGTCACATCATAAGTAAACTTTTTTTTGAATAGGTCGGTACCTGGCCAACTTTTACGGAAGAGAAAGTATCTTGAAATTTAACAAAACCAAAGGTCTACCAATGGGGCAAATATCAAGCAAGTCACATCATAAATAAGATTTTTTTGAATAGATCGGTCCCTGGCTAACTTTCCCGGAAGGGAAATTATCTTGCAATTTAACAAAGTCAAAGCTCTACCCACTTGCCGAATATCAAGCTAATCACATCTGAAATAAGATTTTTTTGAATAGGTCGGTCCCTGGCCAGCTTATCCGGAGGAGAAAGTATCTTGAAATCAACCAAAACCATAGGTCTACCAACGTGCCGAATATCAAGCAAATCACATCATAAATACGATTTTTTTGAATAGGTCGGTCCCTGGCCAACTTTCCCGGAAGAGAAAGTATCTTGAAATTTAACAAAACCAAAGGTCTACCAATGTGGCAAATATCAAGCAAATCACATTATAAATGCGATTTTTTTGAATAGGTCGGTCCCTGGCCAACTTTCCCGGAAGAGAAAGTATCTTGAAATTTAACAAAACCAAAGGTCTACCAATGTGGCAAATATCAAGCAAGTCACATCATAAATAAGATTTTTTTGAATAGATCGGTCCCTGGCTAACTTTCCCGGAAGGGAAATTATCTTGCAATTTAACAAAGTCAAAGCTCTACCAACTTGCCGAATATCAAGCTAATCACATCTTAAATAAGATTTTTTTGAATAGGTCGGTCCCTGGCCAACTTATCCGGAGGAGAAAGTATTTTGAAATCAACCAAAACCATAGGTCTACCAACGTGCCGAATATGAAGCAAATCACATCATAAATACGATTTTTTTGAATGGGTCGGTCCCTGGCCAACTTTCCCGGAAGAGAAAGTATCTTGAAATTTAACAAAACCAATGTGCCAAATATCAAGCAAATCAAATCATAAATAAGATTTTTTTGAATAGATCGGTCCCTGGCTAACTTTCCCGGAAGAGAAAGTATCTTGCAATTTAACAAAGTCAAAGCTCTACCAACGTGCCGAATATCAAGCAAATCACATTATAAATATGATTTTTTTGAATAGGTCGGTCCCTGCCCAACTTTCCCGGAAGAGAAAGTATCTTGAAATTTAACAAAACCAAAGGTCTACCAATGTGCCAAATATCAAGCAAATCACATCATAAATAAGATTTTTTTGAATAGATTGGTCCCTGGCCAACTTTTCCGGAAGAGAAAGTATCTTGAAATTTACCAAAGTCAAAGCTCTACCAACGTGCCGAATATCCAGCAAGTCACATCATAAGTAAACTTTTTTTTGAATAGGTCGGTACCTGGCCAACTTTTACGGAAGAGAAAGTATCTTGAAATTTAACAAAACCAAAGGTCTACCAATGTGGCAAATATCAAGCAAGTCACATCATAATTAAGATTTTTTTTAATAAATCGGTCCCTGGCTAACTTTCCCGGAAGGGAAATTATCTTGCAATTTAACAAAGTCAAAGCTCTACCCACTTGCCGAATATCAAGCTAATCACATCTTAAATAAGATTTTTTTGAATAGGTCGGTCCCTGGCCAACTTATCCGGAGGAAAAAGTATCTTGAAATCAACCAAAACCATAGGTCTACCAACGTGCCGAATATCAAGCAAATCACATCATAAATACGATTTTTTTGAATAGGTCGGTCCCTGGCCAACTTTCCCGGAAGAGAAAGTATCTTGAAATTTAACAAAACCAAAGGTCTACCAATGTGGCAAATATCAAGCAAATCACATTATAAATGCGATTTTTTGAACAGGTCGGTCCCTGGCTAACTTTCCCGGAAGGGAAATTATCTTGCAATTTAACAAAGTCAAAGCTCTACCAACTTGCCGAATATCAAGCTAATCACATCTTAAATAAGATTTTTTTGAATAGGTCGGTCCCTGGCCAACTTATCCGGAGGAGAAAGTATCTTGAAATCAACCAAAACCATAGGTCTACCAACGTGCCGAATATCAAGCAAATCACATCATAAATACGATTTTTTTGAATGGGTCGGTCCATGGCCAACTTTCCCGGAAGAGAAAGTATCTTGAAATTTAACAAAACCAATGTGCCAAATATCAAGCAAATCAAATCATAAATAAGATTTTTTTGAATAGATCGGTCCCTGGCTAACTTTCCCGGAAGAGAAAGTATCTTGCAATTTAACAAAGTCAAAGCTCTACCAACGTGCCGAATATCAAGCAAATCACATCATAAATAAGATTTTTTTGAATAGGTCGGTCCCTGGCCAACCTTCCCGGAAGAGAAAGTATCTTGAAATTTAACAAAGGCAAAATTCTACCAACTTGCCGAATATCAAGCTAATCACATCTTAAATAAGATTTTTTTGAATAGGTCGGTCCCTGGCCAACCTTCCCGGAAGAGAAAGTATCTTGAAATTTAACAAAACCAAAGGTCTACCAATGTGGCAAATATCAAGCAAGTCAAATCATAAATAAGATTTTTTTGAATAGATCGGTCCCTGGCTAACTTTCCCGGAAGGGAAATTATCTTGCAATTTAACAAAGTCAAAGCTCTACCAACTTGCCGAATATCAAGCTAATCACATCCTAAATAAGATTTTTTTGAATAGGTCGGTCCCTGGCCAACTTATCCGGAGGAGAAAGTATCTTGAAATCAACCAAAACCATAGGTCTACCAACGTGCCGAATATCAAGCAAATCACATCATAAATACGATTTTTTTGAATAGGTCGGTCCCTGGCCAACTTTCCCGGAAGAGAAAGTATCTTGAAATTTAACAAAACCAAAGGTCTACCAATGTGGCAAATATCAAGCAAATCACATTACAAAAGCGATTTTTTTGAATAGGTCGGTCCCTGGCCAACTTTCCCGGAAGAAAAAGTATCTTGAAATTTAACAAAACCAAAGGTCTACCAATGTGCCAAATATCAAGCAAATCACATCATAAATAAGATTTTTTTGAATAGATCGGTCCCTGGCCAACTTTTCCGGAAGAGAAAGTGTCTTGAAATTTACCAAAGTCAAGGCTCTACCAACGTGCTGAATATCAAGCAAATCCCATCATAAATAAGATTTTTTTGAATAGGTCGGTCCCTTGTCAAATTTTCCGGAAGAGGAAGTATCTTGAAATCAACCAAAACCATAGGTCTACCAACGTGCCAAATATCAAGCAAATCACATTATAAATGCGATTTTTTTGAATAGGTCGGTCCCTGGCCAACTTTCCCGGAAGAGAAAGTATCTTGAAATTTAACAAAACCAAAGGTCTACCAATGTGGCAAATATCAAGCTAATCACATCTTAAATAAGATTTTTTTGAATAGGTCGGTCCCTGGCCAACTTATCCGGAGGAGAAAGTATCTTGAAATCAACCAAAACCATAGGTCTACCAACGTGCCAAATATCAAGCAAATCACATCATATATAAGATTTTTTTGAATAGGTTAGTCCCTGGCCAACCTTCCCGGAAGAGAAAGTATCTTAAATAAGATTTTTTTGAATAGGTCGGTCCCTGGCCAACTTATCCGGAGGAGAAAGTATCTTGAAATTTAACAAAACCAAAGGTCTACCAATGTGGCAAATATCAAGCAAATCACATTATAAATGCGATTTTTTTGAATAGGTCGGTCCCTGGCCAACTTTCCCGGAAGAGAAAGTATCTTGAAATTTAACAAAACCAAAGGTCTACCAATGTGGCAAATATCAAGCAAGTCACATCATAAATAAGATTTTTTTGAATAGATCGGTCCCTGGCTAACTTTCCCGGAAGGGAAATTATCTTGCAATTTAACAAAGTCAAAGCTCTACCAACTTTCCGAATATCAAGCTAATCACATCTTAAATAAGATTTTTTTGAATAGGTCGGTCCCTGGCCAACTTATCCGGAGGAGAAAGTATCTTGAAATCAACCAAAACCATAGGTATACCAACGTGCCGAATATCAAGCAAATCACATCATAAAAACGATTTTTTTGAATAGGTCGGTCCCTGGCCAACTTTCCCGGAAGAGAAAGTATCTTGAAATTTAACAAAACCAATGTGCCAAATATCAAGCAAATCAAATCATAAATAAGATTTTTTTGAATAGATCGGTCCCTGGCTAACTTTCCCGGAAGAGAAAGTATCTTGCAATTAAACAAAGTCAAAGCTCTACCAACGTGCCGAATATCAATCAAATCACATCATAAATAAGATTTTTTTGAATAGGTCGGTCCCTGGCCAACCTTCCCGGAAGAGAAAGTATCTTGAAATTTAACAAAGGCAAAGTTCTACCAACTTGCCGAATATCAAGCTAATCACATCTTAAATAAGATTTTTTTGAATAGGTCGGTCCCTGGCCAACTTATCCGGAGGAGAAAGTATCTTGAAGTCAACCAAAACCATAGGTCTACCAACGTGCCAAATATCAAGCAAATCTCATTATAAATACGATTTTTTTGAATAGGTCGGTCCCTGGCCAACTTTCCCGGAAGAGAAAGTATCTTGAAATTTAACAAAACCAAAGGTCTACCAATGTGCCAAATATCAAGCAAATCACATCATAAATAAGATTTTTTTGAATAGATCGGACCCTGGCCAACTTTTCCGGAAGAGAAAGTGTCTTGAAATTTACCAAAGTCAAAGCTCTACCAACGTGCCGAATATCAAGCAAATCACATCATAAATAAGATTTTTTTGAATAGGTCGGTCCCTGGCCAACTTTTCCGGAAGAGAAAGTATCTTGAAATTTACCAAAGTCAAAGCTCTACCAACGTGCCGAATATCAAGCAAGTCACATCATAAGTAAACTTTTTTTTGAATAGGTCGGTACCTGGCCAACTTTTCCGGAAGAGAAAGTATCTTGAAATTTAACAAAACCAAAGGTCTACCAATGGGGCAAATATCAAGCAAGTCACTTCATAAATAAGATTTTTTTGAATAGATCGGTCCCTGGCTAACTTTCCCGGAAGGGAAATTATGTTGCAATTTAACAGAGTCAAAGCTCTACCCACTTGCCGAATATCAAGCTAATCACATCTGAAATAAGATTTTTTTGAATAGGTCGGTCCCTGGCCAGCTTATCCGGAGGAGAAAGTATCTTGAAATCAACCAAAACCATAGGTCTACCAACGTGCCGAATATCAAGCAAATCACATCATAAATACGATTTTTTTGAATAGGTCGGTCCCTGGCCAACTTTCCCGGAAGAGAAAGTATCTTGAAATTTAACAAAACCAAAGGTCTACCAATGTGGCAAATATCAAGCAAATCACATTATAAATGCGATTTTTTTGAATAGGTCGGTCCCTGGCCAACTTTCCCGGAAGAGAAAGTATCTTGAAATTTAACAAAACCAAAGGTCTACCAATGTGGCAAATATCAAGCAAGTCACATCATAAATAAGATTTTTTTGAATAGATCGGTCCCTGGCTAACTTTCCCGGAAGGGAAATTATCTTGCAATTTAACAAAGTCAAAGCTCTACCAACTTGCCGAATATCAAGCTAATCACATCTTAAATAAGATTTTTTTGAATAGGTCGGTCCCTGGCCAACTTATCCGGAGGAGAAAGTATTTTGAAATCAACCAAAACCATAGGTCTACCAACGTGCCGAATATGAAGCAAATCACATCATAAATACGATTTTTTTGAATGGGTCGGTCCCTGGCCAACTTTCCCGGAAGAGAAAGTATCTTGAAATTTAACAAAACCAATGTGCCAAATATCAAGCAAATCAAATCATAAATAAGATTTTTTTGAATAGATCGGTCCCTGGCTAACTTTCCCGGAAGAGAAAGTATCTTGCAATTTAACAAAGTCAAAGCTCTACCAACGTGCCGAATATCAAGCAAATCACATTATAAATATGATTTTTTTGAATAGGTCGGTCCCTGGCCAACTTTCCCGGAAGAGAAAGTATCTTGAAATTTAACAAAACCAAAGGTCTACCAATGTGCCAAATATCAAGCAAATCACATCATAAATAAGATTTTTTTGAATAGATTGGTCCCTGGCCAACTTTTCCGGAAGAGAAAGTATCTTGAAATTTACCAAAGTCAAAGCTCTACCAACGTGCCGAATATCCAGCAAGTCACATCATAAGTAAACTTTTTTTTGAATAGGTCGGTACCTGGCCAACTTTTACGGAAGAGAAAGTATCTTGAAATTTAACAAAACCAAAGGTCTACCAATGTGGCAAATATCAAGCAAGTCACATCATAATTAAGATTTTTTTTAATAAATCGGTCCCTGGCTAACTTTCCCGGAAGGGAAATTATCTTGCAATTTAACAAAGTCAAAGCTCTACCCACTTGCCGAATATCAAGCTAATCACATCTTAAATAAGATTTTTTTGAATAGGTCGGTCCCTGGCCAACTTATCCGGAGGAAAAAGTATCTTGAAATCAACCAAAACCATAGGTCTACCAACGTGCCGAATATCAAGCAAATCACATCATAAATACGATTTTTTTGAATAGGTCGGTCCCTGGCCAACTTTCCCGGAAGAGAAAGTATCTTGAAATTTAACAAAACCAAAGGTCTACCAATGTGGCAAATATCAAGCAAATCACATTATAAATGCGATTTTTTGAACAGGTCGGTCCCTGGCTAACTTTCCCGGAAGGGAAATTATCTTGCAATTTAACAAAGTCAAAGCTCTACCAACTTGCCGAATATCAAGCTAATCACATCTTAAATAAGATTTTTTTGAATAGGTCGGTCCCTGGCCAACTTATCCGGAGGAGAAAGTATCTTGAAATCAACCAAAACCATAGGTCTACCAACGTGCCGAATATCAAGCAAATCACATCATAAATACGATTTTTTTGAATGGGTCGGTCCATGGCCAACTTTCCCGGAAGAGAAAGTATCTTGAAATTTAACAAAGTCAAAGCTCTACCAACGTGCCGAATATCAAGCAAATCACATCATAAATAAGATTTTTTTGAATAGGTCGGTCCCTGGCCAACCTTCCCGGAAGAGAAAGTATCTTGAAATTTAACAAAGGCAAAATTCTACCAACTTGCCGAATATCAAGCTAATCACATCTTAAATAAGATTTTTTTGAATAGGTCGGTCCCTGGCCAACCTTCCCGGAAGAGAAAGTATCTTGAAATTTAACAAAACCAAAGGTCTACCAATGTGGCAAATATCAAGCAAATCACATTATAAATGCGATTTTTTGAACAGGTCGGTCCCTAGCTAACTTTCCCGGAAGGGAAATTATCTTGCAATTTAACAAAGTCAAAGCTCTACCAACTTGCCGAATATCAAGCTAATCACATCTTAAATAAGATTTTTTTGAATAGGTCGGTCCCTGGCCAACTTATCCGGAGGAGAAAGTATCTTGAAATCAACCAAAACCATAGGTCTACCAATGTGCCAAATATCAAGCAAATCAAATCATAAATAAGATTTTTTTGAATAGATCGGTCCCTGGCTAACTTTC